>LTAE01007189.1:0-20062 GCA_001647135.1 Pontederia paniculata
CCCCTCTTGGTGCCATCCAGATCCTACAATATAAATCATAGAACATAGAAATTTCCTTATGTATGAACTTTCTAGGGTGAAATTGGATCATATGTGTGATATGGATGAAGTTCGAAATGGGTTCGAATAGGAAATTGGGAGTTAGGATACCAAGGCATCGTTCATGATCGTGAAATGGTTCGTCACGCTTGTGATGGATTATCATAAGGCGTGATGTCAAGCGGAGATAGTGGTCGTGATATGGTTATCACGCCCAAAAAGAAAAGGTGGTCATGGTCGTGAAGACAACTTCATGGGCTATGAGGTCGAGTGAGTGCTATGACATCTCTGTAATGATCGTGAATGGAATTTCACAGGTCGTGAGATGAAAAAGAGGGGAAAATAGCCTCACTATAATGGTCGTGAATGGGATTTCACGGGCCATGACATGGAAACCTCTCTGTAACGGTCGTGAATGGAGTTTCACGGGCCGTGAACTTGGTGCTCAGGACCATGAAGGATCCTTCACGGGTCATGAAACCCCTAGTGATAAATTTAAGTCATTTTAACCCTAATTTGGTGTTGAATGCTATGATGTTATCTTTTCTTAATGTTAATTGATCAATCATATCTTACGTTTCTTGCTCTTAGGATAGAAAATATTGCTTAATGATTCTCAATCACCTAGAGATTGAGATGTACGCAAAGCCGTAATTAGGTTAAAATATGTAAAAATGATTGAAATGTTTGATGTATTGTAAAGAAGATGTATGAAAAATTAGTCGAGGCGCATCTGTTATGTTATGTTATGTGGGATGCGATGTCCATCCACTATTCTTAGCGGGCGTGCTCCCAAGTGGGATGCGATCTTCATTCACTAACAATAGTGGATGTGCTCTTAAGGATGCTATGTCCACTCGCTAGCACTAGTGGGTGTGCTCCCAAGATGGACCCAAAGGAGGGTTGACCTAGCTATTTGATGTGACCGGAGACTCTTCGTGCGAAGTTAATGGTTGGTCATATGAATTTCTAATGATGTAAGTGAGTCAAAGAGAACTCAAATGGTTCATTTGGTTAAGATGTAAAGATGCAAAGAATAATGAATATGCACTTAAAATGTAAGAATGCATCATATGATAAAGATGATGATGATGAGTTAAAGAGAACTCTAATGTATCATATGATTAAGAGATAATTGATGCTAAGAATGATGCACATGAACATAAGTTACTTAGTCAATCATATATTTCATGTGTGTAATGTTTCACATTATGAAATGTCTGAAGCTATTCAAATGCCTTAGGATTATGAAGATGATGCTCTGGATTATATGATGACTTAGTGCTATGCTAGGATATGATGCTACATGTTAAGGGAATTATTGAGAGATGTCTCTTTTAATTGTTAACCTATTTATACATGGAATACCTAAATTATGTGTATAAGTGTTTTTTATGATTATAAGGAAGGAGTTTACATACAACTAATGGGATGTGGTCCTCCCTTATATCCGAGTTCATGCAAATGATGATGCATGTTATAAGATGACTCGGGTGGCGACACTCATGACAGATGATTACACATAAAGGCGTATTAATGGGATAGAGTTGAGTTATTTAATTTATGCTTTTTAGATCGGGTTAATTATACTCATGTTATGAAATTATAGTCCAAGTCCATATATGACCTATGGATCTTTAAAGTTGTAAAGTAGAATGCAAAATTTTTATGTTGAGGTCGTGTATGAACACAATAATGAATTTATGTTAGAGCCTAATTGGATTTTGACTGAATCCTAATTTTTATATTTTTGCTGCATATGTCAAGTTATTTTTTTTAGATTTAGTGTATTTTCAAATCTTCCATTGTATCTAAATCATGATGTCATAAGCAGAGTTCGTGTAACAGTTCAAAATTTTGTTCGGGACACATGAGTACTCGGTCGAATTTTTGAGGCATTACAAATAATTTCAGTGATGTTGTGTTTGTGAAATCTCCAAGAAACTAAATAATGATTAGGAAGATGATGGTGCATAAAGTAAAATTCCTTATCCTCTTAAAAGTCCTCCTAAAATTTTCCTACTGTTCACATAAAATAAATATCCTTAAAAGTTTGATAAAATTATCACCCATACCATTGTAAGAGGCCATTATGAAAGGTTAGGAGGATTTTAAAAGGATATAGAAGCATCCTACAAGAAATTATAGCCACAAAGACATTGTTCTCCAACATGCCATGATGTTTCTCCTTTCCTTTGGAGTTGATCTCATAAAACATAAACAAGAAGTTTTACATGTAAGGGGGATTTAAGATTTTCGGTGGACTTTTAGAATTACGCCAATGAAATACAAGTCACATGACAATGCCAAAGAAAAATGTGATAGCTCTCCAAAAATTTAATACCCAAGACATATTTTCATTGATACCAAAAATAGAATAAATCATTATGGCCAACTTTAAAATTTAGTTTCCATTGGGTTCCATGATAAAGAGTACTAGGCATCACAAGAAAATGATAGCTACTCAAACACTTGGAAGTAAAATTGTCTTTCCATATGAATTTATACTAGTTTCCTTCTAGAACATGTGGTCTTCATGAGACATGAACCAAGTAAAATTAAACAACAATCCAACAAGCAAAATTGTGTGTTCATATTATGGAAAGGTGACAAAACTAAAATGCAATGTTTCAAAAATAAGAATGAAGTCACAAATACCTAATAGATTACAAAAGAAGTGAAAGTGTATTCAGTGTAAGATCAGAATTTGCACCCTCGAGCTGAAATAGCTAATTTCCTTTTGTATGGAGAAACCATATTATGATAAATTGGTAAACATATTAACGAAAAAAAATATTCCTCATATTGTGATTCTTATAAATTCCCATATCCTCCAACTCGAATTATCTTCATTAATTCATGATTTGGTGGTTCTATGGCTAATGCAAGTACCCCTATCTAGTAACTAAACAAATAAAAATGATTTGGGACTTCCCACTAATAGATCAACAACTACAAAATGAAGCTCTCTCCATATAAGCACCCTCATCGAATCATTTACCCCACATCTCGAATTGATGATCATCATGATCACTATAAGAATTATGATAATCAACGACAGATATTTCTGTCACAGATCTGTCGCTATAATAATTAGTGATAAACTAGCGACAAATCGATGATGACAACAAACTATCACAAAAACTAGGTCACTATTAGAGATAGATAATTATGTCGCTAAAATTGTCGCTAAGTCGTAGTTACACCGTCGCAAATCTTTCGTTACCCCATCGTTAATTTTTTTAAAAAAAATTGGTCTATAAAACATCGCTATTCTATCGCTATTATGTCACTAAAGTTGTCGCTAACTTATCGCTGACCTATCACTATTTTGACTCTAAGTATCATATTATATGGAAAACCGTATCGTTATTCCATCGCTATTTTGTCGCTAATATGTGGTTATTCTATCGCTAATTATCAAAAACAACATAGAATGCTACATCTATTTGTAGAAAAATCCTTATATACAATATGGTATCATCATATCAAACAAATATACTCATTCATGCACAAGATAATAAAGATGCCATATAAAAGTAATAAAATTCAAAGTAACACAACATAAGTTTCTAAGTACTCATCATAGAAACTAAGTCGACAATGCATGTTTGAAAGTATCACAACATAAGTTTCTAACACTAAGTCAAGCACAACAAAATTTAATCATCGGATGGAGGAATAAGAGGAGCAGAACGATCGTGAATAAAATTGAGGACCTCCAACAAAAGTGGTGTAACTCTCTCATCTACCACCTCCACCACAAGGTCCTTCATCTCAGCCATAGTCGCAGGGGCTGATTCGGCAGCCGAACTACACGAAGGACCAACGACAGAAGCAACACTCGCTTGTTGCGAACTTAATCTTCCTAACCCACAAAGTCGACCCTCCTTAGTAACTCCTGCAACTTCTTTCCATACCTCCTCGTCGACTCAGGGATTGAGTCTGCATTATCCCCGTACTTCTCTGCCATAAGCAAATCATATGCCTCCTGTAAATGAAAATATTTACTTCCATACCAAATACTTAAGGATAAATATTTTGATGAGTGTTCTGAAATTATACCGCAATTTGTTTTGCTTGCTCGAGATGAACTGATTTGTCTTCTTATTGGTGTAAACTTTTTTGTACACCGTTCGAAAGTCGACTTTTCCACCGCTCGCCGACTCCTATGACAATCATATTTCATATATAAAATATTTACTCGAAGTGATTAACGATAACAAACAATATTCATATAATTTTAAAAAAAATATTATTTTTTCGTTTATGCTCTATGAACCCAATAGAGCCTCTGCAATGGCGTGTCGCCTCCGACTTAGACAATTTATTATTTTTGCCAATTGCTGACTTCTCCTGATATTCGGGTGACACCATACATTGAAATCGATAAGTGTTGACAAAAAAGTTCAATCTAATCTAACTATTAAATATGAACTTACCATGTGTCACAAAGAGAAGATCAAACTTCTTTGGAAATATGTGGTGCAGACCTTTCCTTTGCTTCGAGAATGTTACCGTCGGTCACAAGCCTTGTATCTCATCAGTAGTTGAATAATGCTCCTCTAAGACGATGCGAAGCTACAATATTGAAGACCTTTCTTATTTTACCATCAGGAAGGTTTTCCTCCCATTTGTACTTGGCCTGAAAAGATAATTGGTTATTATTTTGTAAACTAATTTCAAGTAGTTAAACTTAAAATAATTTTACCTTAAACGCATTGTACATATCATCTCGATAAGGCAATAGAATGTCCTTCCACTTAGCACAGCCTACCAGAAGCCTTGAAAGAACAAACTCACTGATTTCTCGATGAATACATCCCGGGATGAAAGCAGACCTAAATCATATAATATTATATGGATTAATGCATTTAACGTTATATTCATACATTAAGAAAATTAGTTTTTTTAATAAATCATATATTATCAACTCATGGATTATTCTTGTCATCCATCGTAACTCCGGTAATAGGTATAATGCTATACGGCTTTCGTTGAGATGATGAAGACCCAACATTAATATTGTCTTAAATAAAGTATTATCAATAGTAAATATAGACAAAAAAAATAAAAGTAACATGATTAAATATGAACAATAAATAGTAAAATTTACTTGTCTGAGACTCCAGATCGATGATGGGCTCATCCTCGACCCCTGGTGGAGTGTCACGACTCGTGCCGCTCCCAGGAGTTCTCCCACGACCACAAGGAGGCATAACCTATAATAGCATACAAAAATAATTATGCATAACATGTCAAAATATATACAATATAATTAAAAAAAATATTTGTTAGAAAAATAACTTATTCAAGAGATTGAAAATGACTTATATATTTCTTCATCAGTCTCATAATCAGTGGTCTCATTATCGTTTATAAATTGTTCATCTTCTACTTCAAGAGGTCGACGTATTTCATTAATGTTCACTTCTTCCAGAGGATCCTTTCTGTCAAATAATGTTGTTATTTCATCGTCGTGGGCTGCATTTATTACTTCCATGGTTTGATTACCTTGATAATAATCGGCATATGGTATTCCATCAACTAATGTGCCTTCAACGTTCATTTTTTCTTCAAAAAATATCTTGTTCTTTACTTTGCACGTAGCCCACCATTCATCAGCACTCCTTTTAGCTGAAGAATATTTCACATAGTACACTTGTTGTGTCTGTTCAGCTAGAACAAATGGTTCATTTGAATTATATCTTGATCTACGCTTCACATCTACCAATCCATGAGTATCATCAACCTTAACACCATTTGTGGATCAAACCAACGACAACGCAATATGAAAACATTCATGTCCCCAAGGTATGATAATTCAATAATTAGCTTGATGACACCATAATAATCCAACTCGTTTTCACCATACAAACAATCTCGAACACAAATACAACTATTCATGGTATACTTGTTTCTTCCATATTCTTCGGTGTGAAAATCTATAACCATTAACGATGATACCGTTATAAGTTGACACTTTTTTCTTCGATCCATAACTCAAATTTCTAATGTCTCTATTTGTCACTTTGCCGCCAAGCACTTGCTTCTTAAGTCAACTTGAAAATTGTTCATCTCGGAGTTGCAAAAATTGATCATTTGTCATATTATAATTTATTTATCTTTGAAAATTTTCAAATTCCCTATAAAAAATTGAAATGTATGAATTATATATATTTATAACCTAATATAAAGTAATATTCAATAAGTAATCTTACTTTAGATAGGGCTCCACTTTCAAAGTGTTGATGAGGACATAACTTTCCGCAATCAATAAGCCATCATCGTTTAACATAAATTTATGTGTTCTCCCAATCGGACGTGCTGGAAACTTAAAAATGGATAAGTCCTCCTTATTGATCTCCTCTCCACCATCGTTATTTTGTGGGATTTGGGTTTGCCTTGTTTGAATTTCGTGAGAGTTGGGTTCACCATTGTTAAAATATTTTCATGCTTCTACACCAGAAGGGTGTATCATAACCGAGGGGTCATTCCGCACCCCCTCTGCATGCCACCACATAAATTGTGCAGTATTCTTGAATAAAAATAAGCGTTGCAATCTTGGGATGATTAAAAAATATCTGAATATTACAACAGAAATATCTCTTTGATTAGCATTAGAATTTGACTTTGGTTTGAATCTTGACTAACTGCATACATAACAACTTGCTAATTCGTTATGCTCCTTGTAATACAATATGCAATGGTTGCGACAGGCATCAATCTTCTGGTACTCTAAGTCAAGTTCCCTCATCATTCTCTTGCATTTATAATAATTTTCAGGTAACTTTTCAGAAGTAGGTAACATACTCTTGATAATTCAAATCATTTTGTCTCCTTCTCCTATCAGATATTCTGGTCGACCGTTGTTTTGTCTCTTCAGCCTTCGGAACCTCTGACACTTCATTGATCGTCCGCCCATCCTGCGATCATTCGATCTCTAGCCTTCATCAGCTCTGACAAAATCCTGGTCGCTCGCTTGTCTTCTACCCAAGACCTCGGTCGACCTTTGTCTTCACCTGATGTCCATCGGTCGTCTGCACTTCTTCTATGGTCGACCGATCTCTTGTCTGTCATCTGCTTTAGTCGTCCGCTACTTCTACACTATAACCTTCGGACGTTCACTCCACCCTTGGCAATCTTCTAGTCGTCCACTGTCTTCACCTTGACCCCTTTGGACGTCCATTGTCTTCAACCTCATATCTTCGGTCGTCCTTTCTTAACCGACGAACGACCTCTTCTGCTTAGCCAAAGTCCTCCTTCGACTAAGTCTTTTCACTAGGCGTTCACTTCTCCTAGGACCGCTCGTTCTCCATCTTTTTGTCGTATGTGTGAATACGTCGATCGCCCATTGCTCTTCATCGGGCGACCTCTCCTGTTAAACTCTTCTCTTCGGTCGCCCTCTTTATATCTTTGGTCGATCGTTCAACCCTTGACTCCTTTTCACATGCATTTCCTTCAATATTGGTCGACAACTTCATATGCTTAAGATGACCACTGCACACATAGAGTTCTTCTGATATGCCTTCTATGTGCATAGGTCGTCTGTTCTTTAAGTTTGGTCGACCTACCATATTCTGAACCTGAATATCCTGTGTTTCAGAAATCAGCTCAACAAGTTTATTAGTTGAAACTAAGTTCCCTCACAAATTTGTGATCATCAAAACAATCTCGGGATCCTAGATTCAACAAAATCACTTCTCACTCATATTATATTCAGACTTCAAATTCATCAATTGTGAAACAAAAGATAACACACTTTGTTGCTCGCAACCATTCAAAGATGCTCGTCTGCATTTTTTAAAAGATTATAAAATTTTGAAGTCGAATGATTAGGAGTTTCTTCTCTTTGTTCATTCTCTCCATAAAATTTAGCACCAACTTCTACATCTCGCACCGTATCAATATATGGATTTGTCGAAGTTTCCATAAAATTGTCTTGATTACTTGAACTTTCATCTTTCCAATATTCCTCACCATGCAAAGTTCAGTTCAAATAATCCACCCAAAAAACCTTTCGATATAAATCTATCTCGACATTATATCTTAGTTTCAATTTCTTATTCTTACAATTCGCACATGGACAATGAATGCGACCAAGAGAATCGGCTACACCGCGTTTTTCATATGCAAATTTTAATAACTCATCAACTCCGTCCTTAAATTTTTCACAAACATAACCCTTATCATCTTTCCACTGAAAAATCTAGCTTCATCATGTCTCATTATACTACATAAATATAAGCGAAACTTAATTAAATATGAGCTGAATATAATTAAATATGAAAAAAATAAGATTACAAATATTAAACATTATTCGATATTAACTAAATATGATTAAAATGAACTAAACATGATTAAATATAAAGAAATATAATTACATATGAACGAAATATAATTATATATGAATTGTCGGGAGGAGGACGGCGCACGCCCTCCTCAGTGTCGGGAGGAGGGCGGCGCCGCCTTCCTCTCAATGAGAAGGGCGGGTGCCGCCCTTTTCACTTCATTCAGGAGGGCGCGCCGCCCTCCTCATTGCTGTGAGGAGGGCGGAGGAGGGAGCACCGCGGAGGCATCTTACCGACAGCGAAAGGGCGGGCGGCGATCGGCGAGCACGGGCGGCAAGTGGGCGGGCGGCAGCTTGCAAGCACGGGCGAGCGGAGGAAGAGGGGAAAATAACGCGTACAAAAAATTTTTGAGGCTAGGGGGGATTTTAGGGCACGGAAATTAGCGACAGATATTATGTCGCTAAGTCATTGCCAGTGTTGTCGCTATCAACGACAAACATTATCTGTCATTATTTCTGTCGCTAGATTGTCATATTTTTTATAAAAAAAATTGGTTAACTTATCTTGTCATTGGGGCATCATTAAATTGTCGCCATTAGCCAGAGTTTAGTGACAACTATTTATGTCGCTAAACTGTTGTCGCTAATCCATCATATTCTTGCAGTGTATACTAATGAATTATATATGACTCCATCGATCATCGATGGTCACATTCTAACATCTCCCACTTGATAGATATGGTCGTGCACTTTCAACACTCTCATTGTTTGTGAATACAACTTTAATACTCCCATTTTTTGTATAATATTAACAGAATATGCTATATAAAATTTTACTTTTTGCGAATATTCACACTAACTCAATTATTTTTTTAGTTGCATCAAACCAACATGTTTAATGAATATTTTATTTAAAATTATTTTGTAAGAGAATCAACTAATATATTACTATAAGCATATATGTAATTGTTACTTCTTTATTTTCATTATGTCTTGATATAGTAGCACTTTATTTCAATATGTTTTCCTTTTGAATTATAGGCTCCATTGACAATCAAGTTTATCACAACTTAATTATGATATTATATCTAAAGTCCTCCTTTCATCAGATCGGTCACTAGTTTTATAAGAAAAATGTATGAGCTAGACTCCACTAGGTGGCTATTATATTGCAAGCAATGTATTCAATATCTGGTGTCTAATCAAACATCCTTTTCCCTAATACCTTTAGCAATGACTGCTCCACCCAATATTAAAAAAGTGATCCAATATAAATTTTTGGTCGTTTACATATTTACCTAAATTCACATTCAAAAAATTCATTTACACCCTATGAATTTCCTACATATCGACAAATCACATAGTGCTTATACATCATTTCGATCAATTGAATCCAACATGACAGCTAATTATGTTTCCAAATTCACTAGATGTCATTATTTCTAAATAAGAAATAAGATATGTACAATACTCTATATAGTATCATAGTGTAATAATGAAAACATTGCACTAGTATAAATTTCATATGCATGAGTTTCGTCTGAAGTCTCTTGATGTCGATTATATTTGTAAAAGTAATGGGATCCTTCACATCCTTCAAAGATATCTCATTATTTTGTATATCTCTATCTTGCACCCTAGACTTTTGTCCAATCCATCTTCTATAATCACTATCGTTGATAATAGTAAGAGGCTTATTATATTTTTCATCATTCACGTATTTGCTTCATTCTCAAGTAAAATCACATATCAACTCTCTATCCGACATTTTCGTCATGTAAGAACTTATACCCTCTAGATATTTTTTTTGTACCTAATTAAACTTCACATTACCATCCTAAAGTTCAACTTCTCCTTTAGTTGACTTGTAATCAACAAGTGCACTCTACATTCCCAATTCTAGTGATGGGCTAACCAAGGTTGTCAAGATCTTAATCTTTTACGATCTATCTTATGATCTTCCTATATTTGACAGCCAACCGATCCTACGATCTAATTTATAAGATTTTTATGATCTTTGTAAGATCTTTCACAAAACTCTAGGATCCTTGTTCGATCGTCGATCTTGCAACTCTCTTAGTATCTTGTGTATGATCTTGATCTTAACAACCTTGAGGTAACTCTAGTTTCATACTATTCCAAATTTTAAACAATAGATTTAATGAGATTTCTATCTTATATGTAATTCATGGTCAAAACTGCTTCACACCAAAATTTTCTTAGGAGACCGAGAATGGAACACTACAAGAATAATATACATTAGCGATGAAAAAATATGCCACTAACCTAACCTAGCAATGGTTCCATGATGAAAAAAATATCATCAAATAATAGTCGCTATTAGTGACCGATGGACATCATCACTAAGTCGTCAGTAATTCATTGCTCTTTCGATTTAAAGTCATCGCTAAACTATCGTTGATTTCTATTTTTTTAATGACGATAGCTCGTTGCTAGGGTATTATTAACTTCTCGCTAAAAAACATTGTTAGACCGTTGGTAAGGCATAGTTAATTTAACGTTAAGTAATGAATAAAACCATTGCTACCTATATCTTTGTTATTTTGTCGCATTCTATCGAATTGATTTTAATTTTTTACATAATGTCATATCCATTCCATCGTCAAGTCATTCTTAAGTAATTTCTAATTTTGAAATAAAGAAAAAGAATTAATTTTGTAATAAAACTTTATATAAAATACATATTATCATCATGTTCTTGCTCATCACAACATAATAAAATTTAAAATCTCAAACAATACAAGTTTAAAAGTGTGTCGAATTCAGAATACAATAAAATTTATTGCTCTAAAGTCAAACACTAATAGTCTAATCATCAAATGGAAGAGTGCGAGGTGTAGATCGATCGCGAATCAAATTCAGACCTCCAACAATAATGAAATAATCTTGGCATCCATGACCTCTTCCACAAGCTCTTTCAACTCACTTATAATCGTAGGAACATGTGCACAGTTTGAACTGCATGAAAGACCAACGACAAATGAAACATTTGCAGTCAGACTCAATCCAGCTAAGTCACGAAGTCGTCCCTCCTTATTGAGTTCTAGAACTTTTTTTATACCTCTTCATCGATTTTGGTGGATATTTCAACGTTATCTCCATATTTCTCTGCATCAACAAATTGTATGATTCCTAAAATTAAAAATAATTAATCTCTTGACTTGGATTACAACTTCAAAAGAATATATTCACTTAGACTCCTTAAAATTCATATTCCTTAAATTTATCCTCGAAAATTATGCAACCCTAGGATCCAATCCTTATTCAATAATTTGATCATCCAAAATTGTAACATCAATATATTTTTTCTATTTGATTATATCAATAGATCACCTATAATCATTTCATCCTTAAATCTTTCTTAATTGTAGAATCCCTGAATAACGGCCTTAAGATTTAGGTTATACTATCTAAATGAAACAACATCATATCAATTTAAATCATAACTCCTCATGTATGATAAATCTTGATCCTCTCAACTAAACATTTCTTTGATAACCAGTTCTTACAAATCACCATAGTTCATCCAATTCTCTTCGCATTACTTAAAATAAATTCAAATCACCTAAAACTTAAGAACCTTATAAAATCTTCAATATCATGATGATCTATACTTGCAATTGGGAAAGAAAACCTAACGACCTATCATTCATAAGTCATTCATATATCAATGAACTTCTATCTATTGAGAAACATCTTTATCTATACACAACATCTTACTAAATATTTTCTTGATGGTGCAGTAACTGTTCGTGATACTTTGCACATAGACTTTTGCTTACTTAGAGACAACTAAGAAATGTCTCTCGTTAAGCTCTGATACCTTCTTTAACACCCCAGAAGCACACCCCATCACCTGGCAGCCTCCTGGATACGCTACAATTTCTTGACTTGACTATTGACCAATTGACTAGTCAACATTATAAACATGTCATTGAGGAAGCCAATACTGAAAATATATATCCAAGACCTATGCCATGTGTAAGTCATCTCATCACAAACACCATCGTGCTACCGCTGCGCCATCATCATCTAGTCAAAATCTTATTTACATGTAGGATCAAATGCAAGAGAGGCAATTCTCCCATTAGCTATGAAGCCCAATATGTAAAGGTAATAGACAATACGGTAAAACATATATGAAGACATAAGTAAATGAGAACACGATTTGTTATGCTGTCATCATCCTAAACATTACCTTAGTTACTTTCAGTTACTTTGTCTTTTCCTTTACTTTGATTTACCATTTTTTTTTAATTATATAAGTCCATGAGTGACTAGAACATCAATTGCATTCATATACCATGATGTGCATGATTTCAGTGTTCAATATGTTCTAGCGCACTCAGTACTTTCTTAGGTTCACCTCATTCTTTTCTATTTATTTTGTCCTATGTCTTTTATTTCAATCAATAATGAGTGTTTACCTGTGCATAGAAGATTCTAATAAGCTCAGACGTTAGTATGGCTAGTGACACAACCGACATGCTTATTACGCTAAACCTAATTATTATAACTCTTGATATCATTTAACACGCAAAACCTCCTTTCCTAAGTATTATCTCACTACTTGTGAATACACATAAGAGTTAGAGGTATCTGGGAAAAAAAACTTTAACTAAAGTATAATATCCCACATTCACTTGTCTCCATTTTTTTGCACACGCTATTTTACCCAACCATTCCAAAGAGGATAAGTGATCTACATACTTTACACATAGTTCTACTACATCAATTTTAAAACCTATGTACATAAAATATATGCATGCTTTCAAAAATAAAATACAAGGGGAATAAACATTCTCTAGCGGCTCGACCTCTTCTATATGTAGCAAAAGCAGAACCTACATCAACTCAACCGGACAAGATACCAAAATGTGAAAAACTAGAGTAAGGTGAGCAAACAACAAGCTTAGTGAGTTGAATAAAAAACATAGGGGAACAAATACTAGTGTTATTTGATTTAATAAAACACACGTTCCTTTTGAGCAAAAACTTCAAATCATAATCATAATTAAAGTTTGTAAATCACATAAGTCTTTATGTAACACATAATGAAATCTCAATATTATGATATACAAGATCAAATCCCTCACACATGTTATTACACATACTACAATATGGGTCAATATGATCACACAGACCATATACATGAGTCAATACGTGTTAGAGATTCATGGTCATGGGTCGATACAATTAAGCATAGCTTCATAACCATGGGTCGATACAACAACACAGAGCAATAAACATGGGTCAATATGTGCACGCAGAGCAGCCCCCAAAGAGCAAAAATACCCGATCTATGCCCCAAAGGCAATATGTATATCGAATGTGGTCCCAAATATCTATCTGAACTAGTATGCAATTGAACACAAGGATTTTCACAATATTCATGAAATACACATTAGATGATCATATCTCAAATAAAGACTATATCAACATCATATGCATTGTTCCCTTAAAACTTTTGCATAAAGAAATTCATTACTTTATCTCATCTAAAATTGTTGAAAATATGTTATAATATTCCTTTCATATCCAACATACTTTTGAAAATATAGAAGATTTCATAAATATATAAATCTTGTTGGAAATATCAATATAAATAAAAAAATAACATATAATATTTTTACTATGTTATAAGTTTATCCACTCACATTGTACTTTTTTCTCTTTAAGAATATTTATTAACTTTCCTCTCTTCCACTTATACTTTGCATGTCTCCTACAAATAATAATGTCCTTTCACTTGTCATTCACTAATAGTGACATTATGCAATAAACGATCATGATGATTGGATACTTATGCACCTTGAAATGTATGAAATTTCTTATAAATAATACATATTTCACATTTGTACTCATTCCACTAAAATCACTAATCTCCTAATGTTGGACAAGTTATTGTCATGATTTTTAGATTAAGGGACTGTTATAAAATAATTCACAACTTCTAAACCACAAGGCTAAATGTCATAACTCTTTCTGGTATAGAAATTAAAGTTAGTGAGGATTATTATCTGTAAATATTATTAATTAATTTGTAGTGAATTATTTTTAGTAATTTAATCAATTTCACCCAAATGTGTGTCCTGGCAGACTGAGTGTCACTAAAACAATAATTTATAACTCTATCTACACACATTCAATTCATGAGATATCAATTCTCTGGAAACTAGAATTCAATTAGATTCAATCGTAAAAATATTGAAGCTTAATTTCTTATATTCACTCTTGACAAAATTCAGAAACTTATGTCATGTTTTTTTATTGCCCTGAATTTTAACATACTAGGTTATACATAATGCAAAATTTGTTTCTCCCGATATACATGTCCTAATTTGATGTTTTCACTTTTATTTGAACATATGAATAGTCTACACTAAGTGGTACAAATTAATAATATCAACTCAAATAGATCAAAATATAGCCTAATTAATAGTGAGACCTTGTAGTTTCCCCAGAATAGGATGAGCACAAGTGAAAAATGATTCATAACTACCAATAAAAGCCTTAGTTTTAATCAAAATCAGAGGCCACTGAGGGCTATCTTCCATAAAAAAAAAGAAAAAATAGAGAATCAGGGAATCCGTTTAGGACGAAATTTATTACCTTAAGTAATTATTCTTATCAGATTTTTCTTGGCTTCTGTGCTAAGTATTTAGCTCTGGTAAAATTTCGAGCTGTTTTAGGAACTAAAGGTTATATCTTTAATTTTTACATAATTTTCAGACTATATATGTTGGTTATAAAAAAATTTAAGATGAGCTGCTAGCTTAATGGCGACTTGAGATGTAATTGGTCAAAGTTAAGGTCCAATAAGAAAGTTTATTGTTAAAATAGTTGTCTTATATTTAATTAACCATATTTAACACTAGTTAAAAATATACTATATTATCAATAATTTAAATAATTTATTCATAATTATCTACACATAATTTTCTTTATGTCACATGTCAATATCTTATTGGTAATTAATCCTTAATCTAATGATTAATGATTATATGCATATATAGATATATAAACATATAAAATAACTTAGTATGATAATCATATCTATAATGGTGCAAGAATGATGATGGTGGAGCACATATGTGACGACTAGCTAGGTCATGGGTCTCTCTTTGGTCCAAATAAAATCTTTTGAACAATAGCCTACAAAGGACTCAATGATTTCCAAAGGAACCCAATTACCCCATGTCTGAGGTCCATGTTAACAATGGGGATAAGTCTCTTAGCTCGCCAAGGGCCACCCTTTTCATGCATAAGTTCAATCATAAACATTAACACCTTTTGATTCCTATTAGTTGTTATGCTAGGTGCACATTAAATTCCACTAGCCCTACTTCAATCGAATCCATCCAATCAAACAAGAATAATAACAAAATACCATTAGGAATTACAGTCCGCGTCAAGTTTGACAAAGCCCGTGTTACCTCCACATCATATGACCTCAGGCGGTCTAACATGGGCGTTTCGGAGCATCTGTAGATCATTTTCCTGTGAGATGCAGACCAAGTTCAAGGCGACGCAGTCTATTTTGGTCTTAGGATTTTCTTTTGGGGAAACATGGATCGTGTCAGAGAGCGACACAATCTGTTTCTTACCTTTTCCATAGGGGTGCGTGGAGCATGAATTGTGTCAATAAGGCACACAATCTGTTTCACCCAAGGTTGTTATTTCGGTCGAAGAAAATGACTCGTGCCAAAAGTTGACAAGGTCGGCTTTGGAAAAATTGACCGTGTCAATAAAGCACACAACCTATTTCTGACAGATCGAACTTTACTATTTTTTTCGATTAGAGGATACAACTCGGTCTGTCTTCTATTTGTGTGGCGGTGAACGCTGCCGGCATCGGATAGGACACTGTCTGTGTTCAAACATCCGGTGCCCTTATTGGTTGCAGTTTCTTCTCCATCTTGACGATCAATTTGGGTATATAATTAATTACTTATTTTGCAGGTTAATTATAAACTTATGGCAGAGATTATTAATTATTAATCTTGTTCTTATTATTCATTTACTTTATCATACATATATGAAAAATCCTAATATTCATCATCTTAGTTATATACCTTGATTTGTAGATGGACATTCTTCTTTTTCTTGCCCTAGATCGTTCCCCCTGCTCCACGATCACCCTTCTTCCTTCTCCATGATGAACCTTTTTCTTGACCTCTCCTCCATGATGATGCGATGTCGTGAGGAAAGAAGAAAAGGGAGAGAAAGAAGGAGAGGGAGAAAATTTAGGAGGAGAGATGAGTTGGGTCTTATTTATAGAAATAATTTTGTATATGTTTATATTTTTTTTAAGATAATCTTTTATATAATTAGAAGTTTCTTAAAGACTAATTTGTATAAGATTAGAAATATTAAGTTGATTAGAAATATATTAATATAATAATTTGACTTTGATTCTTAAATTTTTTTAATCTTAATCCTAATCATATCATATCATAATTTTTTCCTATCTTATTTTTTAATTATTATTATTATTATTTTGGAAAATGAGAGTATTACATAGAAAGTCCAAACTCCAACCCTATGAATAGAAAACTTCTTTTTCTAGTCATTTGAGTGTTGTTAAGAATACAAATATAAAGATGTTGCTCTTTATATCGGATTAAGCTTTTAGGATTATTGGTAGCACATCTAATATAACATGATATCAGAGTCAGAGGTCCTCAGTTCAAACTTCGATGTCGTTCGTATTAAAAATTAATTTTCTCCCTTAATTGTCCACGTGTTGGACTTTGGGTTAGATCAAAATTGTCAGTAGCCCACACTTGAGAGGAAGTGTTAAAAATATAAATATAAAGATGTTGATGTTCCTATTGGTTTAAGTTTTTAAGATTATTGGTAGCACATATAATTTAACAAGCGTAATAAAAATTCATTGAGCTCCATGGACTGCTATGGCTGATAGAACTAAAGCATGGCACATGAAAAAATATAATAATAAAATATATGACTTAGTAACTACAAATAAAGAAATAATAGTCATTAATTATTTCAGATTTTTTTTTTCATTATAGCTATTAACTCTCTCTCTCTCTCTCTCTCTCTCTCTCTCTCTCTCTCTCTCTCTCTCTCTTTCTTTCTTCTTTTGCCCTCTCTTTTGGTGGCCGACCCTTTCCCCTCTTGCTGCCGAAGAAAAAAAAGTGTGTGCCCTAATTTTTTTTCTTCTCCTTGTCTTCTTCCCCATTCTTGTGGTCGGATCATTTGGGCGACGTAGGATCGGGTGATCAAATCGTCGGACACGAACGAAGAGGAAGAAGAGGACCCAACACGTGAAAATTATATTATCATCAAAAGGTGTATTAATCGAATCCAAAATAATGAATTAAATCTCTGTTAGAACAAAAGAAAAATGATGATCTAATATTGGATTTATCAAAAGTTTTGATATCACATTAATATGATCTACCGATTTCATATTAGCCTTTTTATTCAATTTGTTTAGGTTATTATGTCGCCGTGTGATTCTTCTTCTTTTTCTAAAAAAATAAAGATAAAAAAACTCTTCTTATCTTTTTGACACCATGCTCTATTAATATTATTACAACTAGTCTACACATATTTAAATGGCATCTCCTTTTTTGTTTCTGATACATCACGCGTATTCTTTTGCTATGAGTGGATTATGCATTCATGATTGGTTTGACTTTTCATTGGTGAGTGAACCTGTGTGACATACAATATTTTCTTTTCCTTGACTCGTGTACTGCTGTGAATTATCTATGCTTAGGATGTGTTATATTTATGTATTTTCTTTCACTTATGTACTGCTAGAGAATTATTCTACACTAGGATGTGTCATATTTAATTATTTTCCTTCACTAATTTACTGTTGTGTATTATCCTATACCAAGATTACCTGACCTTAAGACTTATTGTACTATATTGTTGTAATTCAACGCATTGTCATGACATTTTATATAACTATAACATTAATGTCATTAGGCACTACCATCCGCACCGTCCAGCTGATTTTTTTACGTATATACGTATATATGATAGTGTTATATTATTATTATTTATTTACTTATTTAATTATCACTCCTTAAATTAAAGCGTACATATATCAAACTAAAGTGGTTATGCTAGTAATATTCTTATATATGATTAATTATTGAGTTAACAGTAATGATATTATTTTTGTTCCAATTATATTATTATTCCCATCATCATCTAAGCAATGATTGTCTTATGTTAGTTTAAATAATATGAATGTCATTTTTATGATATCATTGGTTTATTATTTTGAATGAGATTATGTTGCTGCTCTCGTATTCACTTAACATCAATGATTAGACATTATGATCAATACGACAAATCCTTAAAGTTTCACTTATGATTTGTTGATATCGATTTGGAGATACTTTCTATTAATCTATCATTTACTTGATCAATTCTTTATAATCCTTACATCATTGAATCTAAAGATAGTAAATAGACTCAAAAATAAAGCATGAAAATAAAGGGACGTCAAGTTAAGCCGAATGCATTATTGTTATTGTTCATTGATAAAGGAATTCACCTAAAGTGAGTGATGTACCCTTTCCCTAAAGAGGAGAATTGTGTGGCTTGATCCACCATCGACCATTGGCATGAGACTGTATTGTTTACATGACGTACCATATAATTAAATGAAGAGCTCTTCTTAAAGTGATAAGTTATAAATGAAGTTGAAAATCAACTTTCAATGATTTAATCATTATTTCCAAAGCTACAATATCAAGTCATATTGAACATCGGATTTCAAATCTCTCATAATAATAGCTGAGAACATTGATATTGAACATCGATATTCATTGATCACTATATGTCTTTCAATATATTTGAATTATTATTGATTATCATCAAATGTTACCAAGATTGTTCTAATGCTTTACTTGTCCTAACTTGAGATTTATTTTCATTGTTATTTATTATTGATTATCACACATTTGAGCTTCATAGATCGGGAATTGCCTCCTTTGCATTTGGTTCCTGCAGCTACAAGTCAGTGATGGATGGCTTGAAGGTGTGCAACGATGATGCTCGACTACTAGCTTGCACATGGCTTAAGGACCTCATTTATTTGCATATTTACTTTTTATTTGGAACTCTAACTGTAATAAGAGATTTATGAGACTTATGTATTTTCTGTTGAATTATAGCCTTCCGCTTTCGAACATTTTATATTATCGACTATATTTTTAGACTTTCACTTATCTGCAATGTTTTAAAATCTCGCTCGGATATCGACCCGAATAACTTAACGGGTCAGGTCGGACCGATCGGATCGGATGGTCGAACCGGATAATAATAAATTAATATAAAATAAGAAATTATAAGAGAAACGACCACGTCCGATCACTATAATAAAAATTAAGTGTAAAATCAAAATATATGAGCACATATTATTAGTTGTAATAACATGATATTTTTTTAGTTCTAACTCACAATTTATAATAGTGCTTAATTACCAAAGATAAATATAAGATAATTATTAAATACTAATATGATCGATTGATTCATTAAGTTTTTTTATTTAACATAATTATTTCAAATTTTATTTGTATGACAAAATAGATTATTTAGCTTTAGAAAAATAAACTAAGCTTCTATTATTATTATTATTATTATTATTATTATTATTATTATTATTATTATTATTATTATTATTATTATTATTATTATTATTATTATTATTATTATTATTATTAT
>LTAE01007191.1:0-23424 GCA_001647135.1 Pontederia paniculata
CCCTACGAATTCAATTTTGTAGGCAAATATGTTCATATAGATAGTGATGGCGCAGCGATAGCGTGATGGTGTTCGTGATGGATGACTTGCACATGGTATAGGTCCTGGTCATAGATTGAGGATTGGCTTCCGCATTGACGTGTTCATAGTGTTGACCAGTGGATTGGTCAAATAAAAGTCACTGATGTATGACGGTAGCGTCTCCAAAGTCAAGATTTTTGCCAGGTGGCAAGGTCTGATTTTGGGGGCGTTACAGTTATAGTTTTAGAATGTTATCCCTTCTAATTTGATTCATAATTTCAAAATGTCTTGAACAAGAAAACCGGTAGTCCTAATCGAATTCCCTATTCAAAATGGATAATATCTGTGATGGGTGTCTGGGTCAGGACAGGAGCTGTAAATAATTTTTCACCAAACTTAAATATTTGAGGCAAAATAATTAGATAATGAAAATTAGAAAAATTGGCACGTTATTGAAGCATTTCTCTAAGTACAAACCTAGAGAAGCATTTAGTACAACCACATGATGCACAATTTTGTATACAATAAATCCACCTGCTCCCTAATAAAAGGACGACCGGGATAAATGAAATATTAGCTTCCGTTGTACTCAAAGATTGAATATAAATAGTCATAATTAAAAATTTTATAAAAAATTATATTTATGAGAATTACTTTTTCAAACGAATCATTTGAATAGATATAAATGTAATTTTGGAAAGTGAATTTCGTTACTTGGTTTAAATTTTGAAATGTAATATAAATGATTAGATAGAATAAAATTTATCTTTTAAAAAAAATAATTTATTTTCTTACATGAATATATATAATTTTATATTTTTATTTGTTGGAGTAATTTATTTTGTTTCTTAATTATATTTTTCATTGTGAATGTGTAATACGTCATTTTCATCTTTATTAATTTTGAAATTAATATATTTTTATTCATTCTTCTTTTCTTTGGTTTATAATTATTACCTTACTATTTTATATTTTCGGCAATTATACTTTTATTTTGTAATCATTTTACTTTAATATTATTTATTATTTTTTTCTTATTTTTTATTTAAAATATTATTTATGTCTTATTATTCCTTTTTAGTTATTTATTAATAATATTTAATATTATAATGCTAATTTAGTATATTTATAAGGTAGTATGCTAATAAACTTTATTTTTTTGGTACCTACTTGAGGTAATCGGTGTCCAGAATTACTAGTATCTGACTAATTTAGAGTCGAGGTAAAAATTCTTTTAGTCAAATTGACGACTCCAAATATCGAACCCACAGCTACTAGCTTCCGTCATTCCTGAAAGCATGCTAACTAGACGTGTCAATAAACTTTATTTTTGTAATTCATATAATTTTTAATTTTATATTTTAAATATACTATAAATTTAACTTATAAGTTAATTTTTAAAAAAAAATCGATGTGATAGTTAGAAGTGAAAGTTGAAAGTTTAAGATGCTATGGTATTTTTTAAATTTTTTAAAAAAATCTACTTTAACTTTATTAAAATTACTCATTCATAATTCTTGTATTTATGTGAAATTAATCTATATATATATATATATAACTTAACAATTTCTGTTCTAATTTTTTTTAGTTTTTTTATTCTTTTATACAATTTTTTATTTTTATTCTACTTTATTTTTACTTTTATTAAAATACACTACAAATTTACTTTCAAAAAATTCTTGTTGACCTCACACCGAAAACCCACATCCCTCTTTTTAGAAAACCAATTCCAAATCATTCTTTTTCTTAGTGGGCCCCACTTATAGCAATGGTGATTCATGCAAACCAAACATAAATTTTATCACTTACCGTAAAATTATCTGTAAAACATTTTACATCAAAACGAACTTGCCCCAAAAGTTGGACCAACAGTTTATTACTAATTTATTTCTTTGTACTACAATCTCCATTAATAAAAAAATGGTTGTACCAAGTATTCACCTTAAGAATTTTCTCACATAGTGTATTAAATACAATTAATGTAAATCATTTGAAGCTTTATATCTTAATTAGTTGAAACAAAATCAACGAATTTCACAGAAAAATATAAATATGAAGTTACTGTTTTTGTTATTTGGATTAACGAAAAGTAATCACCAAGACCACTGGGCTATCATCTTGTTAGTCTCACCAGATTCTTTCCACGGTTAAACAGTCTCAATAATTACATCATTACTCTAGAATTTTGTCAAGAAGAAATACACATTTTCCAGCGGCTATCTACCATTCAATCTATAGTTTATAGAAAAAGTAGAAAGGGAGTAAACAAATGACCAGTCAAAGGGAACTACCATGGCAAGCCTTGAGGCTTGTTCCTTCAGTTAACGGCAACTGCATAGTCAATGGAAGTCGATTTCAGTTCTTGGGATAACTACATTTTTAGTATTAATCAGATAACTTCGATCTCTGACAGGTAATTCTAGGACAATCTCATAATTGAGAATGTCAACAGGGTATCTGAAAATTCCAAATAATTCTCACAGCTCCGTGAAGCATCCAGCCAATTGATCCCTATGAAAGAAATTGTAAGTTCAAAAGATATGCCATATAAACTACCAACAGGATAGTTGCACATAAGAAAAAGATACTTGAGCGATAGAGAGACATTCTACGAAATAATTCAAAATAAATTATTTGTTAAACAAATCGTAAGGATATAAGTATAATTCCATTTCTTTCGTCGCCCAGGACTATGTTCATGTATATCTGAAATGAGATACCAAGGCCCTCCAAAACCGTGTTGAACGCTTTGTTTAACGTAAAAAGAATTAAATGAAAACATTCCAAGATATCCAAAGTTCATAAGAAAGAAGGAATAAACTGTTGAGGAAACCTCGGATCACATATTGCAATGACAGCATGCATGCATGAAAAGCTTAGACATCGCTGTATTCACAATAGTTCTATGTATGGTGAGATGAGCTACTATAAAGTACATCACAACTTTCTTTTTTCTGATATGCCTAAAAAACTTTTAAGATGGGAATCCATCCGACAAATCCTCAGAGACTGTTTTGAGGAAATTGGATTAGCCAAAAATTAACATCATATTGTATTCCTTTTATTTGGGTATGATCTCGCAGATATCATAAAATTCACAATCCTGGCATCTAGCATAAATATAATTCCTTACCTAAATTGTCAATGCATATGAACAAGCAAATATGTGATTATGTTTGGCATCAAACTCATGATAAAGGCAAAATATCAAGTACATAACCTCTTAGCTCCCGAATGAAAAGGATTAGAAAGATGGTAATCGAGAAGGATAAAGTAAAAAGTAAAAACTAACTAAAGGTTCCTTTGTACCATGCATAAGAAATAATTGGTTAAGGGACCATCTCAAACATGGTAGGCATGCACATGACATGACAAGTTATCTAGGAAAATAAAAGAGAGCTGAAAATATAGATGACACTAGAGAGAACTGTATACCCTTTGGGCCTGTTTGGTACAGGAATAAGAGGGGAATAATCTTCTTATTCATGTATTTCCATCCAAACAGCTATAGAACAGTGTTATTCTTACCTTTTTCCAAACCACCTTGAAGCCCGTGAAACCACCCGTTTTTGCCCATTAAACAAGAACAATTTGTTCTTGCTAATAGCAAGAACAAATTGTTCTTTCATTTTTTTGCCTTTTCTTAACTTACTTTATTAAATTATTTTATATTCATAATTATATAATTAGTTAATTATAATTATTTTTTTAGCTTTTTATAAATTTTTCATAAAAGTGTGACATTATAGATGAAAAATAAATAAATATAATTTCATAAATATTAATAATTAAGTATTTAATTAAATTATTAGGTGATAATAAATTATTTTAAAAATAGAATGAAGAATCTTAAGTATTCATTGCAAATATTAGTTAATTACTACAATCTTATAATTATTTAGTAGTAATTAATTATTAATTATTTATAGTTAATGCTAACAACTTTTATCGTTATTTAATTGAATAACAAGAAATATATTAATTAATTATAGTTAATACTTTCTATAAATCCCTAATTATATTTAATAAAAATATACAATTAAATATTAAATTTATTTTTTTCTCAATTCAAGAAAACACTATCTATTTTTTTGTGCTAGCAATTATTTTAAATTGCTTTATCAAATCATTTCATATTTATAATTATATAATTAATTAAGTTTTTAGCATCTTATAAATTTTGCACAAATAGATGGAAAATAAATAATATTAATAGTTAATTATTTAATTAATTATTAGGTAATAACATGTTATTCAAAATAGAATGGCAAAAAAGATTAACTAGTTTTATTTAATCTTAATTAGAATTAGTGCCAATAGTTTTATCGTTATATAATTAAATAATTAAAATTATATTAATTAATCATAGTTAATATTTACTATAAACCCTTAATTATATTTAATAAACATATATAATAAAATATTAATTTTATTTTTTCTCACTTCAATCAAATATCTGATTTTAATTATTACAATACTAACTAATTCATCCAAACACATCACTAGAACATCTCCACAAGAATAGTTCACTCTTATTCTTTCCAAAGAACAAAAAAAGAATATTCCTCCTAATTCCCATCAACCTTATTCTCGTACCAAACAGGGCCTTTGTAGCCACATTACACCAGTCAGACCCACATTTGAATAATGTGATAATGCTGACACTTAAAAACCTTGTTTGAAAGCTTTAGATTGTCAAGAGTTCAATTGTCATCCAATGAGATGATAGACACTTTAATTTGATAGTCCCCAAGATAAACAAAACTATGGATTTCTATCTCAAATTGAAGAACTTAAAGCAAAATTTATTGATCAGGTCGTTCTACAACAGTTCTGAACAAGTTGGCACACAGTCTACTTCTTAAATAGATAAACGTAATAAGAAGCCAGAGTTACTTTCTGACTATATTCAAATAGTTTTATTAGCAAAATAACAACAAAACCTTGTCTTCTAAAAGCAAAGGGCGAGCAAAGAAAAAGAACCTAATAATGACCTTACAATGTAACAATATATGGCTCAGAATAATCCATACCTGATAACCAAGAACCTTCATGATATCATTTGAAGCTTGTCGATGCACATCGTCCATTTTGAAGAGTTCCATTTGATCCAAAAATATCTTGGTTTAATAGATATTCATCATCATTGATGTACATATTACCATGAGTTAAGACATTAGAAGGAGCTTCCATGTCATCCACAACAAATCGGCTGGGGAGGCGAGTACCTTTACCCACAAAACCAAGATTTCTCCTCTTATTCTGGTCAGACAAATCCTCTGTAACTATGTTGCCATTTTGAGCATTGAATGAGTGGGGCACAACATACATTGATGCATTAGGATGACTAAAACTCCCATCAGCACTATGTAATTGCTGGTTACTGCTTCCATCAATGGATGATATTGATCCCAGACTTGAGTAACTATCTACCAAAGCTGAATTGCTAAAGTCTCCATCCAAGACTTGCCCAACGATATTAAATTCAGATGATAGTTGGTCGTAATCAACAATACTGCTGCTATCATTGAAGCTAGGGTTGTGTGTTACATGATCAAGATTATGTTTGGACTGAAATGTGGATGGTGACTGATAAGAGGGTATCAGGGAATTCGGACCAGTAGGAAGTTGAGTCATCCCTGTCTGGAAGTTGGTAAATGGTTGAGAAGGTGCTATTGAAGTGTTTTGATGTAGATACCCAGGATTTTTCCCTCCAGACATGTTGGGCAGTGATTGGGAAGGGACCATTGTGGAATTCTTATTCAATAAAATAACACTATTTCCAGTCTGCAAATTTGTGGACGATTGAGAGCTAAGCAATACAGAGTTTTGATTCATGGGAATAACAGAATTTCCCATATTAAAACTATTAGATCTTTGTGATGGTGAGACAAGACAGTCCTGATTTGAGAAAATAGGGTCAGTCTGAATGTGAAACCTTTGAGATGATTGAGCAGGAGAAAGTAAACAAGATGGTTGCACATTGGCTGCACGATGTGATTCTAACACAGGATGCGGCTGCTGCTGTTGTAACATTGTTGCTAGTATGTTAGTATCCTGAGAAGAATTAATGCTTCCAGCGTTGCTGGGAGAAACCATTGAACCAAGGTTATTAGAGGACCACATTGGGAAAGATACGCCCTGCCCATTTAGGAGAGGCTGACCAAACGATATTCCTTGTTCAACAGTGACAGACCTATTTCCTTGAACTGATGCCTGCCGCAAAATTGTCTTATCAATTGCATTAGCTGGCATTGATAAGTTGCGAGGACGGCCTAGAAGTTCATCTTGTAAGACAGCCAAGGTCTGTGGAGGAATTTGACCTGTGACTGCCAAAGTTTGGAAATCCAGACTTCCCAGATGATCAACTTTCGCATTTGCAGAACCTCCAGATAATGAATTAGCAAGTCCCGCATGGTGCTGAACTACACCACTCAATCTCTTCAGATATAGTCTAAATTTCTACATGATGCAAATTTTGAAGTATTAGAAACTTTTTTTAAGGGGTTAAAGTGTTAGAAACTTACTATGTCAAATCAAGAATTTAACTACGGAACTACAGAAAAATATATATATTCTTGAGTGAGAAAATACATGTCATGGTCTTATCATACAACAGTAGCATTATAATTTGTAACAGCACAGAATTTCTTTCATGACTACCCGGTAACTTCAGTAATACATTATGCAGAAGAAAACATATTAATGATCTTAAGTTTCACAACTGCCTTTGCCAAAAAGAAAAGTTTCATGACTGCCACTCACTGCTCCAATAACTTGATTAGGACAAACGTGGTAGAAAACTAATCAACAAATTGGGATTCACTCTCAAAATAAGAAAAAAAACAAGTCGGTGTCTGAAACATCCATTGTACCTCACTCCAACAATGTGGAACCATGACAAATTTCTCATTATTTACTTAAATGGCCATTTCCGCATAATATTCTGTTCATCGTCTACCAGCAAAAGAGTAGAAGCAAATGTAACAATTTACAATATCGAATTTTGAGATAGGGCAACTACCATAAGAATAAACAAGAACAACAATAATATTTATTGCACGATTCAAACAATAGAATGGAATTCATGATTATTTCAATAAAATAATTAAATAAAACAAACCCCAGAAAAATTCGATAAGAATTCAATAACGAGAGTAAGTAATAACTGGTTCAAGTAACATCTGCTAGTTAAATGTTAAAAAGTTCAAAATTTGGTCAAACAATTTTATTTTTAATCAGATGAGCTATCATATTTTCTCCGCTTACATCTTATAATTCTTATAATTTTCCAAATAAATATGAGAAAAAAAAAACTGAAACATCATCTTTTAGTTGATAGAGAATAGATGAATCAATCAACCCAGCCATTCTAATTTTTTCTAGAGATTGTAGGATTGACTATTTATTATATTTAAACTATACTCAGCAATATGCTAATAAATTCAGCGAGCTGTGAGCCTTAATATTATATACTTTTCTGCCTTTTGATTCCTTTCAATGTGTGTAGACATCAATATTTGTGTTCCATCTATCAGGAACATGTGTGTGTCAAAGCATGTTAAGGCACAAAAATTATTCTATTTTATTTTACATTTAGTTAAAACCAGGTAACTATAAAATTTATATACACGACATAATTCATGTCTCACCCCTTTTTTTTGTTAACATTTAACTCTGACAGAGTCCCCATTGACTGCATCCCGTGGTAATTGCAAGAAATTGTAGCCGCAGCAACAATTCAGGTGAAAACGAGCAGACCAACAACCAGTAACTAGGGATTTTTTTAGAGATACAGAGACAAACATACAGAGAGAAGTGGGTGGTATTTGTACCATCTGTTTATTTTGGTATTTTGTTCAAGACCCCATGTGAGATCAGTTAGATTTGGTTAATTATTCTGAATAATAGGTTACAACCAACTTGCTTAGATCCATTCCTGAATCCAAATTATTTTCTACTGTTTGGAACAGGAATCAGTTGAGAGTTTGTCCAAGTTCATAATAATGGATTGTCATAGCTTCCAGAAAAAAAAAAAAACAAATGAGACGTGCAAGGATTTCTGAAGATCAATAATATGAATTTCAGACACAGACACGCAGTGCATCAAAAAACTTTGATAGAACCTATTTTTTTCTATTGCATTATCCTAGTTTTCTAATTTAGTTGTTCAACTCCAAACAATATCATAGCATCAATGGTCCCACTATTTTTTTAGGGGTATGGTCCCACTAATTATTCACTTATAGGGAAACTATACAGAAAACTTTCAGTCGCACACATGTTGTAAAGTGCATTATTGTATATATCACACACCGAATGATAACACAAATGGAGTCCATGGAAAACTAATATTTCTGTGTTAACATGCTTCAGTTATTCGATATGAACATTTACCTGTCAGTCAATGTACAGTTAACTGAACTGTGTTACTGATAATGCTATATCCCTAATAAAGAATCTTGATAAGAAATCCTCAAAGAAAAAAGAAAATTGAATATAAAGATGAAAATTGTTCATTTATGCAAGATTAAAAGGATGTATTATGGGGAGTTGATGACAGAGCTAAGAATTATTGCATGAAGAATTAAAGTTTGTGTATATATATGTCAAAGACAAACCTGGAGATGACTTGCAACATTTTCTCTGGTTAAACCAGGAACATTCATCAGTTCTAGTATTCTCTTTGGCACAGCCTCTGGAAAAAAAGATCAGTGTTAATGGAGATATCTAAATATGCATACTAGTGATACAGAATCAAGAAATCTCTGTGCGTCTAAAACAAATGATATCAAAAGTGCCTCTAATTGATATGATGATAAAGAACAGTTTAGTTAGGTATCTTACTATCAATTCCAAGTTGGTTTACAGCATTGACAAACTGCTGATGAAGTTCCACTGACCATACGACACGTGGCTTCTTTGATGAAGAAGGATCTGTACTGTCTAATTCACCATCCTCCTCTTCTTTAATATCTCTTTTCTTTTTCTGAGATCTCCAGGAACCATCAGATCCATCATTTGTTGCAGTGCCATATTCATAATCATCAATTTGCTTACCACGATCAGACTCATCCAAGCTACCTGAGTGTTCAGGTTCTCGATTGTCATGACACTTTCGTCTAACGAGATGCTGCCATAGGTTTTGCAATTCTGCCATTCGGACAGGCTTAATTAAAAAATCACAGGCACCATGCTTTATCCCTTTCATCACAATATTGAATCTTGTATCAGCAGACATCACTGTGAACCATGCATATAAGTGAGACCAAGAATAGGTGATATAATGAAGTAACATTGTGAAATTCTTACTTATGACAGGAAGATCCATCTCCAGGCCAACTAATTCAAGTAACCTGAATCCGTCCATGTCAGGCATATGAACATCACTTAATATAATATCAAAAGCATTCTTATTCTCCCGCAAGAGAGATAATGCTTTGGTGGCTTGGCTGCATGTTGTAACTACAAAGTAACATAGTATATTTAGTTCTCTCGCAAAAAAATAATACGGCAAGTTCTTAAAGAAAAATAAGCACGCTAATCTTTATACAAAATATATTTTCCTAAATCAAAATCCAATAGAGATTTGACAATCTATTGTTGTCTTTTAGAAAGAAAAAAAATGACTATTGAAGAATGTGGTCACCTAAATTTATTATTAAGAAAATATGTCAAAAGTGGCCACATGGAAAATAGATGGTGTGAATCAAGTGGTCACAATGTTTCCACAAACTCTTGAATACTTATATAATCAATAAAGAAAACACTGCCCTCCCCAGAGCATACAACAATTGTGTTGGAACCAGATTGCAAATGGCGCTGCTAAAACCACTGCTCTAAGATGCCTAGAGCCATATGTTGGAGGTCCTGTTGAAGGCAGCTGAACCTGAAGAATATCCAAAAATTCATCACTGAGCTCGGTTCAAAGCTGCAACATCCCACCTCAGCCCATACCGCATAAGGCAATGAAGCAACCAAAAAACAAGCAGTTGATGTTCTCATAAAACACACCGCATAACACAACGGAGTAACTTGATGCTAGAGATTTTGCAAAATGAATGCCAATCTACAGTACTGAAGTGAATATATATGAGGTGAGGTGGTTGTCAATCGGACAGATTTTATTTAAACATAGAACTTGGAAGACAATGAGGTTGTTGTATAAAATAGTTCCAAATTAAAATGAACTATAGTAATATTGAATCATAAAATTTTATATACTTGTTTTTCATTGTTTAGGAAAAAGAAACAGAAAAAATAAATTAAATATCTATTTCTGTATGACATAATAGAAAGTATCAAACAGGAAAATTTTCATGTTTCAAAAGAAGAAATCATTTGCCTCCAAACTCAATTTTGAATTCTGGCTGAACAAAATTCATTTTCCATTATCAGATCCCACATGTGCTTTATGCGGGTCGGCGGTAGAGGACATCCCACATCTATTCTTCACATGTCCCATAGCTACGGAGTGCTGGAGCCGCATGAGACTGGCAGATGTGGACACCTCGGGGCCTGAAGAGATGTGGGCCTCACTACGGGGGCTGAGATCACGGCCGAATTCGAGTTGGCAACAGGCATGGGCTGGTTCTATAACTACGACTTGGGCGATATGGCTACAGCGCAATCACACAATTTTTGGGGGGGAAAGATGTTACATAGAGAATATTGTACACCACATCTCCTTGCTTATGAAGGAGTGGGGCCTGGGATAGGTTTTCTTTTTGGGAGCTATGGTTTTTTTGGAAGGTTTAACTATAATATAACCTTCTCTATCATACTTGTATATATATGCTCATTACCTTAATACAAATGGATGACTACCAAATGTGTGGCCATCCTTTCCTCTTTCAAAAAAATAAAATTCATTTTCCATTGATTAATTGTGTAGGAAATGATGAAAATGATTTGTGGATCCATTTTCCTCAAAATAAATAAAGTCTAAATTGCATCAAAAAATAAGTTTACATGCAAATGCACATATGTAAATAAGTATACATATAGAAAATGTCGTCGTCATGCAATCGTACTGGAATAATACATGTTAGTACATATTAAATAAACACAACCGAGTATTTAAGAGCAAACTAAAGGCAGAACAGGCTTCAAACTCCTCTCACCAGTATGTGCTTCTATTCCCTTCATTTTGGTTCGCATAACTCTTAGGTATTTTCCATCCTTCTCTTATTTAATTCTTCTGCATGTATTGATGCCAAATTTTTTACTATCTATTTTAGAGACTTTTCTACAACACCCAAAATTGAAATCAGGATTCAAGAACCAATTTGCAGTAATGTTGTATAACTAGAACTGTTCAAAGTATGCATCCAACACCATAAGTTAGAACCTTCATTGACTTTGATAACAAGAAACTTAGCATAGAGTGAAAACTACATTAAACATACTTGATGAATTGCTATGAAAACTGCATTATGCTTATACGAACTTAGAAGTCACAATGTAAAACAAAGTATGAAATTATACAAGACATTCAAAGTTGAAAAAATCATATCCAAGTTTGAAAATTCTCTTAGCTTTAGTAAAAAGACTCATTAATAACAAAACAAAATATAGTGTAATTATTTTATTCTAAAAAAAGTTTAGTATAATTATTTCAGAATAGAGAATGTTATACAGAACTTATTTATTATGACCTTACTTTATCTCTGCATTTCTTTGCCTAGCCTATATTTTTGTCTTCTGTTCCTTTTCCATGTTACAATAACAAAATTCCTATGATGAAACACTAGAATCCCAATTGGACTAGATATTGTGGACAATGGAATCTCATGGACAATTGCAATCGCTGTTAACAAATATATTATACTATAGCACACATTTGTCTTTAACCAGAAGTCCTTCAAATAGATGAACGTTTCATCCTTGAGCTTCAACAGTGAACAGCATAAAATGTCTTGTGAATAGAGTTGTTAGAATATATCCTAGAATATAAAAGAAGTTACAAGAATAAGTTCACAGAAAGTCAACATTATTCTCTTTGAATAGCTAAAACAAGTTAAAACTGGAAAGTTGCTACAAAATCGTTTCACTAATGTGTTTGATTGGTCACAAAAACAATAAACTTAAGACGACTGATCAGTGAGCACTCTTCATCATGCCAATTTTCCCTGTTCTTTCTCAAAATTTACGAGGGTGGCTTTTATTAATCAACACCAAAAGCTGAAAATTGTCTTTCTTTTTTGCTTTTGCTGGGTTCTGTCGTGTTCCAAGATACAGGAGGAGCACAAGGGTCTCTTCATGCAGGTCGCAATCCCTGCATTTGTACCGAAACATCCTTCTTAAGCACTCGAATATCATCCATTTATGCTGAACAATGGTAATGGACCAAGTTCAGTGACTCAAATTTCCCAGATCTTTCAAGACCGAGATTCACTAAGAGGATACGCAGGCATGGATCACAGCAGAGGTAAATATAGACTGTCCATAAATCCTACTCAAATAGGTTTTTTTCCTACTCATAAATCCCCTGAACTGAAAACACAACTCAGACTGCTCTTTGGAATCCACAACAGACAAGCTGCTTTAATTCATTATGGGACACAACCTTACCTCCAATGGTTCCCTCTATTGATGTAGGATCTTATGCTCCAATCAAGATGTGAATTGGAATCAGAGCGAAAGTGCAGTGCGCATCAAACGAAGCACACATGGACAATAATTCAATAGTAAAACACAAGAAAACAAGGCCGCTCACCTTCATATTTGCATTTGAGCAGCATGCCCTTCACGACAGCCAGGCAGGTGACGTCGTCATCCACAAGCAGCACCCTCATCCCCACCGGGAAGTTCTCCGGCAGCACACGCTCGCCGCCCTCCCCCGCCCTCCCGAACGCGGCCTCCGCATAGCTCGTCGCCCCGTTCATATTCCCCGGATCTTTTCCCCTTCGCCGCCGCCGCCACAAACCACTAGAAAGCCCCTTTCCCGCTTACCTGAGCTCCATCGCCGGCAAGCCGAGCTCCCGCGACGATCCGAGAGCGCAGTCGGGAAGTCAACAGGTCGGAAACGGACGGCGAGGTCGCCGGAGGAGCGGAGGGAAGGGCAGAGAAGGGCTCGGGATCCAAAGATCCACAGCTTCGAGCAGCAGCAACAACGAGAAGTAGTACACAAGTAGACGAAGAAGAAGAAGAAGAAGAAGAAGAAGAAGAAGAAGAACGACGACGACCTCCGCAACTAAAAAAGAGCGTTCTCGAAGTAGTAGAAGTATAATAATAACAATATGATGATAAATAGCAATATGGGATTGTCGAAATTAGCGGCACAACACATTGGAAAGGTTTGTTGTTATTATTATTATTATTTTCTTTAGGAGTCCGTGATCGAAGAGGAAGGGGATGCATTTGGTTGGGGACTTGGAGTGTGCGGTTCAACGACGGAGGTGAAAAAACAAATATTTATTAGTTTCCCTTTTTTTTATGTATATCAAGATTTTTTTTATTCCGTCTCAAACACTATTTGAATAATAAACAGAAATAAAAAAGACTCTATATTTTAAACACTATTTCAGTTTTTTATATCTTCTAGAGCATATTTAGTAACACCGTCTCTCCTATTTTTTTTTCTTTTTATTATATTAAAAGTTAGGAGTAAAAATGATATTTTATGATTGTAATATTAGTGAGAATTTGAGTGAATGGAATTGTAGGTTTATTTTTTAGAATTAGATAAGAAAAAGAGAGTATAGTTTGTGAGGCGTTGAAATAACTAATATATTAATTGCTAAGTTTTACCTTTGATTTGAAGATTCGGATTTGATTGGTTTGTGGTGTCCATGTGATTATTATTAGTGCTCGTTACGCATTTTGTTGATTTGTTATAGAGAAATTAATAATTTACTTATTATTTTATATTCAAAGTGATTAAACTTTGTGACTCTTTTTGTACTAATAAGTTTTGTTTTGTTTTTAAAAGTTTAGTCAAAGATCATTTGAATTGATAAAAGAAGTATACAAAATTGGAGAAAATATTTTTTCCCTTTTATAGAAAATAAACTTTTTATTTTCTTTTGAAGCTGGATGATCATTTTTTTGTGTAAAACTAAGAACAAAAAAAACTTCTTTCGAAAAGAAATTTCATTGAAATTCACTTTCTTCAATGGCTTATTAATCTCTTCATGAAGTACAATCTAATGTACCTTTTAGCTTAGTTACTTTAATACAAAAAAAGGAAGCCTATAGTTCTTAATAAAAGCACGTTTTGATCAATTGGAGATGAGATACATGATTTTGATATCATCCTTTTATTAATTAATCTTAAATATTTTTTATTTCACTCCGGCTATTCCTACTTGCTTCTCCCTACTATTAGTATCCGACTCGATCAGGTTCCCCATCCGGTATTCCCTCTCTCAAACACTGACGTCGAATTGTAATTGAATGTCTGTCGAGAGATCGAGCGACTCAGGTTTCAAAACAAGGGGGCGGTAGTTGGGTGATAGGTTTCTACTCGATTCCTTGCATCTGGAATCTGCAAATTTCACGTGTTAGTTTTCTTGATGGACCTATATTTAGAGTAAATAAATGGGCCAAAAGCTCATCCTAACAATTGTGACTACTAGAAAATGAAGTAGTCTCGAAAGGACTCTCGCTTCCCCACTCAATCCTTGAGAGAACTCTTAATCATTAAGGGAGAGCATGACTATGTATGTTGTAGAATGACTGCGTTCTTTGTTTCGATCAAAATTTAGAATTCATCACTGTCTAGTACTATTAGTATTTGACTAATTTGATATTCGAATTATGCATTCTTGTTGCATTAAAAATTATATCTCTCATATTAAGTTCTGGTGCCACCATTGAATGTTGCTCGCTTGCATAATTAGATGAACAACTTCTCCCTTGCTCTCATGATGTATGTAGCTCTATTTTGCGTCTCCATAATTCAACTGCAAGTAGAGCAAAGATGCCTACATTATAAAGGTATCTTTGGCATGGATCTCTGAGTGATGACCCATCAGCATTTAGTTTATACCTCCCCATTGGAGGTCTTAACCAATGATTATCAGCATGTGCCTCTTGCAGTATGTTGGCTAGTTTGCAGCTTCTTGTCTAGGGTATGAAAACTTGTGAGACAGAGTAGGGTTTTCTTTGCACCATCTTGTGGCCAACTAAAATTTTCATTAAACAGTAGATTATATCTCAATATATATGTCAGAAGAAAATTATGATAATCTTAATACTCTTTACCGTTCTACTAAGATTGAGATATGAATTACTTCAACCTAAAAGTTAAGAATTAGTTCTACATAGATCATGAAATAGAAAATGGCCACACTCTACAGTTAATAACAAATTAAAACTTCAATCAAAGCAAAATAAAACATTATACGTACACAACAACCATGTCATAAAAAATGAAAATAATTATATTGAAACAAATTACTAAAGAAGGATTCACAAGTCTGTCCGAACAATGAAAATTATCAAATACTAATGAATATTACAATAAAAAATCAAAATAGATATCCTAAATAAAAGTAGAATTGAAGGAATACTTCATGAAGATCCCCTTTCCGAGTGTAGTGCAGGGAAAACTCTTCTAGTATCCTTCAAGTCTTCTTTCTATTCTCTGTGTCTTATTTTAACTCCAAGCTTCTACAATTTATTTCAGGCTTCTAGCATATACTCTGAGCGTTTAACATTTTAGTTCTAACCTAGACACCTCTATTTATTGCTTCAAAAGGATCTCCAAGTCTTTCACATAGTTTAAGATGGTTTGGAAATATTTTCAAATCAAAATAGAAAGAAGAAAGTGTTTTCAATTAAATTCATAATTCCTCATTATGCTAAATTTTAAACCATCAAAACTCTTGCAATTATGTTCAAATATGATTCTTTTTATCTTAAAGAGTATGATAAGATTAACAGTTCAAGTCATATAATGAATATGGATGAAAAAGTCTTCTATTTTATCTTCAAGTTTGTGGCTCTCCTTTGGGTTAAAATTTGTAGACTACAAAAAATTCTCGAACTCATTAGAAATTGGCCTCTAATAGCTCTCAAGGAGCTGCATAATGTTTGGAAGTCTTTTCATTAAGCTTGGACTTCTTTTTTCATTGAAGTTGTTTAAAAGATTGATTCCTAATTGGAATAATGTTCTCATCTTTCACTTGAAATCAATTATGATTTGTATTGAACTCCTTTTCAGTTTATCCACTATTTGAAATCTATGAAATCTGAAAATGAAACATAAAAAATGTGTAAAACTTACTTAAATGAATTTAAAATAAATAAATTAATAAAATAATTCATGCAATGCTAAAAACTACGAAAAAAATCTTAAGGTATTGATGTATGAAGTGTGTAACTGAAGCATTAGAATATTTTTTTATGGCTTTACTAGAATTAATATGCAAATTCAAAAGTGCTAAATAGAAAAAATAGAAGGTGAATTCAGTCAATGATATAAATCTTGAGCTAGTCTTCAATTGTAAGAATGTTTTGATGAACAATTTTAGAAATAATAACACGATATAACTTGTGCAACAAATTCACAAAACTTCGAACATTATCAAGATACTTATGCAATTTTGATCTCTCGATGCTTGGTTAATAACACTGGAATACACAACCACAAGACTCCAACCCTTAGTTCTTTCACTTAAAACAAGTGTATTAGATCACCTTACCTAACTTTCAGTTCCTAAGGATGCAAAAAGTGATTCACAACCTTGCAAACTCAGAATAAGTAGAAAAAATCACCTAAGTCCAATAGTCTTTCAACTTACTAATCTCAGGAACAACCTCCTTTAAGAGGATAATTAGGAGCCAATGATCCAATCAATAATCAATCAAAGATTCTACATGTAAATCGGTTAAGAAGAATCACTACAACTCTCTCGATAAGCATATATTGCATATCACCTCTACTATCCTCTCATATTACTATGAACTGCTAATAAATTTTATACTAACTAAATCAATAGATTCAACATATAATAACCTCTTGATCGATTGCTCCTAAGCAATCCCTATGAATCACGATATGCATAACAAATAAAGCATAAAACTCATATTTCAATATAAAATCATTCAATTTATAAAGTACAATAGAAACCTTGCACAAAAATTCATAAAGAAAAAATAAGAAACAAAATGATTCATTGTAGAATTAAAGAGTAAATTCAAAAGTAATGAATTATCATCCAAAAAATCTTAACCTTCGACTAACTCTAGATTAAGAGTTTAGCTATAAATACAAACACAACAACACCAATTCGGTTAAACATTGCAGAAATAAAAACATAAAATTCTTCCAAAAACAACTCCCTTCTCCAAGGTGTTTCATGGCTGCTCACAAAAGTGGCCTCCAAAAGGGACACTCCCTCTCTTTGTAAAGTTTCAATTTTCAGTGTATATTTTTCTTGGCCCAAGATATATTCTCTACTACCTTCTAAGAAGCTTTCACAAATAAAATACTTATTAGAATAAAAGTGTGAAATGTTAAAATTTTGTCAAATTTTCAAAAAAATTGGCCCTTCTGGTGCTAGGTGTTTAGTTGTGACTCATTAGTCACAGAGATGTGAAAATTTTCATTTTTCTGATATTTCTTCATATTCCTAAAGTACACACAAAATAATATATATCCAATTTAAAATTGCAATTATATAAAATTTTAAAGAGAAAAATAAGATGACCCATGCAAAGCATGAAAAGATGCACATATAATAAGCATTATTCTAGAAAGAATGTGTGGTTTTATAAAACATACAGAACACGAGAGATTACGTAATATGTTGGTTAAAGCTTTATTGGAATTTTCCTTGAATATCTAGGAGGCACATTTATACATAATATATTGGTTAAAGATGACATTTTAGACTTTATGCCCCATTTGATATTCTCGATGTGAGATAGAGTGTTCCTTAAATATTGATGAGAGGGTGAGTGTCCCTTCTACTATTATGATATCTAGGAAATGATTTTACATGTACATGTATGATATTTTGCCCACTATTAATATTATGCATATGTCATGTCAAAATTTTCAAAACTTCATGACTTATCTTTATTTTTAAATTATATTTTCGTGCATTAATATTATATGAATTTAACTAAATACTATTACTTTTGTAACCCCTTGTGGTGGCCAACATGGATTTGGTAATCACAAATGCTTTTATGATAATTTTTTAGTTTGTGTGTGTGTAATGCTCCAACCAAACATGGGTCGTGTCCTGTGCGGACACGGGTCGTGTTAGCAAAAACGGGTCGGGTCAGTTGGGACGTAGGCCGTGTTGGGCTTACATGGAAAGCCCACCCGTAATAGAATTAGAGTTAATCACGTTTAAAACTCTCTAAACCCTAAGTGACCTATATAAACCCCTACCACGAAATTAATCTCCCAAAACCCTCATCATATCCTACCCAGCCACCACGTAACCTCTTCTCTCTCTCTCTCTCTCTCTCTCTCTCTCTCTCTCTCTCTCTCTCTCTCTCTCTCTCAGGAATTTTTTTGGTCTCGGGATTTGCGCCAGGAGAAGGTGACGAAGGTCAACGACGTGCAGAGCAGAGANTCTCTCTCTCTCTCTCTCTCTCTCTCTCTCTCTCTCTCTCTCTCTCTCTCAGGAATTTTTTTGGTCTCGGGATTTGCGCCAGGAGAAGGTGACGAAGGTCAACGACGTGCAGAGCAGAGAGGAAGCAACAACACACGGACTGAGAAAAGATAGGAAGGAATAAATTCCAAGGTATGTAATTAGGATTGTTAAGAAGGATTGATTTTTGGGTTTTAAATTGATTGTTAATGATGATTAAAGAATATTTTCGCGGGATTAATTGTTTGTCAATTAGATTCTTATGGAAGAGTTCTCCAAATTTAATTAATGGTTAATATAATGATAAATTGTAATCGAACACAGACCGTGTTTCTAGACACGATCCACTTCTCAAGTGCCGACGGGAGACATGTCAGGTGGGGCCGTGTCGGCTTACGCCGCGCTCGCAGAGGAAGAACAAAAGTAAAAAAAAATGGATTGTGTTCATCTGAACACGGTCTGTGTCCTTTGGAGGTCGACCGTCTCATCTCAGACACGCGTCGTTCTGACCACGACCACATTCCCTAGACAAACGGCGCGTGGACATGGGCCGCGTTCTTGGAACCCTAGCACTGCCTCGAAATGGTTGCGTCCTTGTCCGACGTGTGCGCAGACTTTTCCCAATTAAACGGTCGACCCTGAAGGAACGACAGACCAAAATGATCTATATTAACCCTAACATGGTCTGTGTTCCCTGATCTAAATGCCTTAGTGGAAAAAGGTTATATCTTCCTTGAATATGCTTAACTCGGGAATAACACAGGCCAGGTTACACCTGATGCGGGCCATGTTCGGAATGATTAATGTAATGCCTGATTGATTGAGTGAATTTGTTTGAGGTAGGGTTAGTATCCTCTCACGTGAACTTAGCATAATAGGTAATAAAGAATTAAAAGATGTTAATGATTGTGTTTGAATGTATACCATGAAGAGGAAGGCCCCATGGACTGAGGGATTTATCTCTACTGTTACTTAGTTCCTTCAGGAATTACTGAGTCCCTTGGAACTACTGTTTATGGAGTTTTACTTATGGGTCTAGGGTTGACCCCATGGCCTAGCTAGTCATCTTGGCGCCGGATCTCTGGAATCTTCATGTACTGATAATTGCCATTATTGATTGAAATAAAAGATGCTACCTAAGATGAATGAAAAGAAGCTTGAACTGGGTCTGTACATATTGATGTCTTGTACGCCATGAGTTAGGTGCAATTAGTGTTCTTACCACTACTACTGAAAAAAAACACTGAAAAGAAATGGTGAAAGAGCTAATAAGTGTTCATGCCTCATATTATCATTGTTTTAAGGATAAGAAATGAAAGGTTTGATCTACACACTTACTGACTCCTGATTATTGTTCCTTTTTATATGTCTTTTTTACATATTGAGTATCAAAACTCACGGGAGATTCATCTCCCCTGCGAATTCAATTTTGCAGGACACTCTGATATTTAATAGGTACCGATGATGGTGTTGATGGTGATGCAGCTCATGATGATCTACTTTGCACATGTCATAAGATTCTGGTTGTGTTTTGCTGGTCATTTGATAGAGATGTATGTTCTTCTGAGTCCTTAGTATTTTATTTGATATAGTTACTAATGTTGAGTTTTTATTGGAATTGATGTATCGGATTGTTAGTCTTCATATTAAAAAAGGATATTTTAGTTTATATTATCAATTCTATCTGATGTGGGTCAATTGTTGGTCAAAGTAAAGTCATTGATGTAAGCCCGTAGCATCCTCGAAGTCATGTTTTTTCCAGGGTGGTAAGGTCTAATTTTGAGGGCGTTACAGATGGTATCAGAGCCTAACGAGGGGCATCATGAGCCATGTGCAAGAATCATGAGCCATCATGTATGAGTTAAATTCAAAGATAGGTTGTTTTTTTTATGAAAAACTTGTATGATTGCCCTACATGTAGATGCATCCGCGACGTTCCGTTAGACGTGCTAACCAACTCCCATAAACCAACATGACGAATCCACCACCGGAGATCGATGCACCAAATCCACCACCGGTTATCAACCACCCAAATCCAACCCCTAAACCTATCACGCCAAATCCCACGCTGGAGATTGTTGAGGATTGTGAGGAGTTCCTAAACAACTTTGATGAGAGCAGCTCGAAGGGAGCACCGACGTGAGAAAACAAAGGATACGATTGAAAGATTTCTGAAATAGCAACCCCCTGAATTTAAGAGGACCAAAAATTTTGGAAAAGCTGAAAAGTGGATGGAGAAGATGGAAGAGACATTTGAGGAGAGCGAAAGGTGACCTTTGCCATCAATCGTCTAATGGGCGACGCCAAGGATTGGTGGAAGGCCACTAAAAGCACAAAGTTTGCAATCCAAGACAATGTCTCTTGGAAAGACTTCAAGGAAGTTTTTGAAGCTCGCTTCTTGCCATAGTATCAGAAGGACCGGATTCAAGAAGAATTTCTGCAACTAAAGAAAGGGGACATGACTGATGAACAATACCTAGTCAAGTTTCTAAGGCTTGAGAAGCACTACACCTTGGACACAAATGAGAGGTCAAGGACTAAGAGGTTTATCAATAGACTGCATTATGGGCAAAGAGCTAAGGTGATGGGTGGGAACTGCAAGACCCTACAGGAATCGTCCGAACTTGCATCAGAGTTAGAATGGGAGCATGAGGAATGGAAGAAAGAACAAAAGGAGAGAGAGGCACTGCGCCCACAAAATCGAGATAGGGCAAGATGAGACGACGGGAGACATAACAAAGCTCCTGATGGGAGAGATTGCCGTGGAGAAGAGCGTCCCAGACCTTACGAACCTCGGGAAGGACAACAACAACTACAACCGACTGACAAAGGAACATGCCCACACTATCAACGATGCCATATTGGGGGAGTGTCGCCACAAGACTAGAGCATGTCTTTGTTGCGGAAAGCATGATCATTATATCAAGGATTGTCCAGAACCAAAGTTGGCTCCTCAAAACTCTAGGGGTACAGGAGGTCCATCAAGGTTGACGCAAGGCCAGGTGTATATCATTATGGCAGATAAAGAACCAAACACCGAACCGCATGTTTACGACTCCTTAGGTACGCCACTAAATCTTAATTACAGTACATGGTGACTTACAAAATAACATTGTTCCTAAGGAGGTTATTCTCTAATGAGAATTGAAATAAATTGATAGGATGTTAATGATAGATTCGAGGACGAATCCAATTTTAAGGAGGTTATAATGTAATGCCCCTACCAAACATGGGCCGTGTTCCATGCGGACACGGGTCGTGATAGCAAAAATGAGTTGGGTCAGTTGGAACGCGGGTCGTGTTGGGCTTACATGGAAAGTCCACCCATAATAGAATTAGAGTTAATCACGTTTAAAACTCTCTAAACCCTAAGCGACCTTGATGCGACTTTGATGACCTATATCAAATCCCCGACAACGGCGCCAAAAACTTGATGAGGTCTAAATACACTAGCAAGTGCACTAGCTGTTCAAGTAATAAAGTGAAAAGAGTAAGGATGTCGAATCCACGAGGACTAATGTAATCTAGCCTTATCTAAATCTAAAAGTAGTGGAGAAAAGATTAATTTCAGTTTTAGTTCAGAAAATAAAAGATAAGAAAAGATAAAATCTCAAAGATGAGGTTAGATGAGATCAAATCAAGTTAGAAGATTTAGGAATCTCTCACCACTAAATCAGATTGAACAACGTTATTTCTAATGATGGACTAAGGTTTGCTTAAGATGTGATAATCTAAATAGACACAATCACCTACCCTAGGTTCAGATTTGTTGAGAACGTTCAAGCAAATCCACCTCTAACAATTCTTAATCTAAGATGCTTTAACGATGCAAAACTTATACTGTTGATCGCTTAAGCAAGTCAAATCAACAAGCCACACAACCTAGAATCTCCTGCGAGTAATCAAATTGTGATACAAATTAATATGACTTAAAATTCAATGATCAATCCCTTCTAATGCTCAGACCAATGGAATCAATTACACTAAACAATCAATAATTAAACTTCATGATCATCACAGAGAAGAGAAAGCATTAAGGAAGACAATCGTGTTCTAAAAGGAACAAATCTATAAACTCAAATCTCAAATTGGGTTCAAAAGTTCCGAACACAAATGACAAAAGGATAAAAGTTCTTCCAAAAGAAAATAAATCAAACTCTAGATCTTTGTAGAAGATCTTCAATGTTTTCCTCTTTTTTGCCTCAGAAAATCTGAATTCTGCTCAAGGCTTCGAATAGATCTCTCTGACTTCTTCTCCAAAATTTTGTCTCTCTATTCTGTGTATAATAATAATATGAAAATACTCCCTTCTTCTCTCCTCTATTTTTCTCCTTTTTATAACCTAGGGTTTCATAGTAATCATCTGATCTCAATCAACGGTTGCGATTAAATCCCTTAAAAATCTCTTCTAAATCTTTAGAAACATCTCCCAATGAAATCTCTAGAGTCCTGGATTGAATAGAAGTCTTCCCGATCGTCAAATCTTATCAAATCTGTGAAGATATCAACTTACGACATTTTCTCACGGCCCATGATATGATCTAACGGCTCGTGAATGATCGATTCTTCTTGATCTTCATTCTTCATGGCTCGTAAATCGTGCATAGATTGGATCTTCCGAGACGGCTTCATCTGTTGAATCTAGGATCCCGAGAATATTTTGAATGATCACAAATTTGTAAGTGAACTCAGCCTATACTAATGAACTTGTTGAGCTGACTTATGTAACAGGATATATTCAAGTTCAGATTAGTGGTCGACCTGAGCTGAAGGAATGGACGACCAGTGCACATGTAATCTATATCAGAAGAACTACATGTGTGCAGTGGGCGTCCTAAGTACATGAAGC
>LTAE01007192.1:0-15553 GCA_001647135.1 Pontederia paniculata
AGAGAGAGAGAGAGAGAGAGAGAGATTAGGTTTTGAAGAAGAGAATGAAAATTATGAGGGCTCTCTACTATAAGGAGTCTATTTATAGTGGTTTGGTAGGGTGTTCTCCAAGTTTAAATAAAACTAAAGTTTATATATCAAACTTAATCTCATAATTAATATTATTAAAAATATTTCTATTTGTTTAAACTTCGTATTTGAATATCAAGGGATTACAACATGTACGGTCTGTGTTGGGCCTTGTTCACAACACGACCCATGTTCCTTCCGAACACGGCATGTGTTGAGCTCCTTATGCGCGACAAATGTTACAATTTCTTTCTTTTTCTTATATGAAAAACTTTTATAAATGTAGAGAGATATTAGTGTTTATTTCATTTACTACTAAATAAAATTTTGGGTTATTGTTTTATAAATTACTGTAAAACTTTCAATCTTTTTACTAACGTCAACTATATATTTTCACTTTATCACTACAAGGAAATTTAAAAATTGCGGCCAAATTTTTGGGACGGTCTCGTCTCAATTGGGGCGGTCTCAAAATGAGGAAACCCTAAGTCTCGGGCAGTCCCTTAGGCCACCTCAAACGGACAATAAAGTCCTCGCCCCCCTTTACTTCTCCCTTTTTGTGTTTTCTTTCCTGTGTGGCGGCGACGTCATTTTCTTCTCCTTTCCCCTCCAACTGATATTTTTTTCTTCCCTCTCATAAAAAAGAAGTTAATAGAAAAATTGGCAATAGCTGACAGAAAGGATTTAGCTAGAATTGTAAACAGCAGCGGAACCAGGAATATTTTGAGTGGGTTCACTAAAAAAGGAGTATAAAGATTTGTGAAAAAAAAGAGAAATGAAATAGTTTCAAATTATTAAAGAATAACTACCTAATATTTTATTTCAAAATTTCATAATGCATATTATATAAATAAGATATCTGATTAAATAATTAATTAAAATAAATGTAGGAATAAAAAGAGAAAATAATTAAAACTAAGAAAGAACTTTTTTTTGTCTTTACAACTATGTGGAATAAAAAGTATAAATATTTAATTCTGTTAAAATTTAAACGAATAATTATGAAGTATTGCTTAAATTTTTTTAACAAATAAAAGATAGATCATGAACAAAAAATAATATAAAATTTTATGAAAGTAATAAATAAAATAATTTAAAGAAAAATATATAGAAAGAAATAAAATTTATTATATGATTGAAAGCTATTGATGAATTGAATACAAGAGAAAGAAGAGAGCAAAAATGCAAAATAATCAATAATATAAAATAACTAAGGATAAGAAATTATATGCAAATTTTAAAATTTATATAACACATTATGAAAGCAAATTTGAATAAGAAAATAAATTAATACGTGATGGATGATGTAATAGTATCAAAGCCATGAATAAAAGTGATTTCTAAAGATTCTAAAAATAAGATAATACATTAGGCAAGAAAAATATAATTTATTACATATTCTAAAAAGCTAAACTTGGTTACATATCGTATAAATGATGATCCGGATATAAAAAATGGTGAAAGAAAGAGTTTAAAACAAAGTAATTTTGTAGGCTAGATATGAAAAAAAATCTGTTTGAAGGTGGATATATATATATAAATATATATATATTATATATATATATATATATGTACAATACATATATATAAAGTAGTGTGCAGACCGAATTGATACGCATCTGTAGAAAGAGGACTAATGCAAGGACCAAACCGTACCATGAAGTTGAGAGAGGAAATTGTACAGTACCGTAATTTTTTAATATATATATTTAAATATTTAATAAATACATTAAGGAAATTATAAAGTAATATTATTTAATAAATAGAGAATAATCATCGAAAAATCACTCAGATTTTTTTTTGAAAATATATGCATAATTTTTCATATTATTATTCAAGTTATTGTCCTAATTCAGTTCTATATATTATATATATGGAGTGTATCCGGCTGCACTAACAGGTACACTACCATCTGATAGCACACCCTAATTTTTGTGTGTAATATTTTTGAAATCACGTAAAACATGCTAGTGTTCTCCGGACTTTTCATTTCAAATAAATATAAATATATCCAAAATTAATAATATTATATTGGGAAATATGCATTTTGTTTTTACTCTTCGATTATTATGTTCAAAATAATTTCTTTTATATTTCCCTTTCTATCATATATTAATAATATATCAAATTGACAAACATTAAAAAACATATTTTTTACTCACACAGACACATATATCATATATTAAGAAACAAATATATTATTATTATTTCGTTCTTAATTAATTACTCATTATTGTTCTCATAATTCTTATCCGATCACCAATCTTACAATTTTTATTTTTTATTTTTTTTTCCGAGTAAAATCTCAATCTAATATGTAAACAGTTAATGTACACTATACATAACATTAAATCTTTGGGCTCACGTATACTTGTTTCACTTCTGCCAAGGAATCCCCATCCCTTAACATCTCCATGTGTTCTGTACAGATCACACACTAGAATTGTACAAAATACAGCAATGAGAAAAAACCTTGTCATCAAACAAATCCATGAGTATAATTCTCTTTTCAACAAAAAAAGTCTAACACCTACAAGGTTCAGCTACTGGCCGTCGATTGATGCCATGATACCATTCTAATATAACTCTGTTTCATGATTCCTAAGTAATATGAACAAACGGCAGCCTCTTTGCTGGGTGAAGGTAACTGCACTCTTCTGTGTGGTAATATTTTTCTTCTAAACATCAGGTTGTGCCAAGATGACAAAGGCAAACAAGAATTATCAAAGCAACTTCAAAAGCAAACCTCCATGGAATGAAAAGAAAGGCGCGAGCACCAGTGACTCAACAGCCATGAGCTTGATCAGAACATTCAGAGACGGGCCAGATGTGTCCCTAAGGAGTTCACCAACTGTGTCGCCTATCACGGAAGCTTTGTGAGGATCAGATTGCTTCATCCCTAGTGATCTTGCATGGTGAGAAGCACCTGCCTGTTGAGAAGAAAACCATACACTTTATAGCCACACAATGAGGATAAACAAAATTATTTGCGATAGTCATTCAAAAGAATGCACATTGGCAACAATTGTAAAAGAGAAAAAAGAAGATACAAAAACAAAGTTCTAGAATCTGGGATTTTGTCAATCTATGATTTCCAGGTTCGACCACGTTGTATACTTGTGCAGAAAAAAAGAGACACAAAGAAAAGTGCTAGAATATGAGATTTGTCAACCATGATTTCCGAGATAAATGCAATGATGTTGCATGACAAATGTCATAACAAGACACTTACCTCTATGTATTTCTTTGCATTGTCCCATGCACCACCGCTGTTGGAAGAGGAGACAGCTACCTGCATCAATATATCATAAAGAATTTGCTATGTCAAGTGGAGGCTAAAAGGTTTAAGAGTAGTTCAAACATGTCATAAACAGGTAAAGAAACAGCTCAGAAGAGTTTCGAGAAGATATGTTTCTGGAAATTTATGTATCAGCAACTGAACAATTGTACCTGCATGCCACAAAGTATTGAACCAGCAAGAAGACCAGCAAGAGTTTCCATCCCAAAAAGAGTTCCAGCAAGCAGTGGACTGAGCATAACTAGTGCACCAGGTGGAATCATCTCCTTTAGAGAAGCACCTAATGCAATCTTGACATATCTTGCATGGTCTGGCTTTGACCTTCCATTCATCGCGTCAGGAATTGTGTTAACCTGTCTATGAACTTCTTCCACTAGGCTAAGAGATGCTCTATTGACACTCTTCATGGTCATGGCGGAAAACCAGTACGGTAGCATGGCACCAATAATTAATCCAAACAAAACCCTAACATCCAATACATTAATTTCTGTTAAACCAGCTCTGATCAGAAAGGTGCCAAACAGCGCAACAGAGACAAGAGCTGCAGATCCAATGGCAAATCCCTAATATTCAGATAAAAATATGTTAGCTTGCATAGTAGAAAGAATGAAACACCTAGCACCAACCACATATATGAAAAATACAAAATATCGCAGAAGATTCTTGCCGAAAGTTTAACACTAGGAATGGAGGCAACCTAACCTTGTTATTATTATTCTCCTTTTTTTTTGTGAAGGGACCTAACCATTTTATTGAAATGTTATAGATCTCTTCACTTATTTCCTACATGTTAATAAATTAAGGACGCAGACATGGATCTAAGGAACCATTTCCTAGCATCCTTAAGTATTTGAGATAAGACTTCCACATACCTTGCTGACGGCAGCTGTTGAGTTACCAAAGCCATTTAGAGCATCTGCTCTCTCAGAGAGCTTGTGACCCATTCCGATCATCTTGGCAATTCCATGAGCATTATCACTTATGGGACCATAAGTATAAATTGTAAGAGTAGTCCCTATTATACTAAGCATCCCCAAAGAAGCAATAGCGATTCCGTAGAAGGAAGCAAGGCCAAAGCAAATATAGAATACTGCAGCAGTTATAAGTGTAGGAAAAATGACAGATGTGTATCCTAAAGCCAAACCAGAAACAATGTTGGCCCCTGAATCAGTCTGGCATGAATCAGCAACATCTTGAACTGGCCTGCAAAATTGATCAAAGATACTATCATTGATCACACATCATATTTTTTTGTTTCTGTGGAAAACAAATGGAAACAACATTGAGTTTACTCCAAAATAAAATTTCAGTCACTAAAGCTCACCGATGAGCATTGCTTGTATAATATTCTGTGGTATATCCTATTGCAAGCCCAGCCCATAAGCCAATTGCAGCACAGAAGAATAGGTGCCTATCATCAAATTACAACATCTGTTGTCAGTTATCCTATTCTTATGGTAGCACAAGCACAGAAATGACTTGAAATGAAGAGCTGCGTGCCATACCAACTTTTCACTGACTTCTGTTTCCCATAAGTGAAGAGGTTAAAATTGGCAGGCAAAACAGCCAAGCTAATGATAGCAATGCTCAAAGTCATAAGAAGTGTGGAGATCAGGATTTGCTGTTTCAGTGAAGGCTGAATCCCATTAACACTATTGATTTCAGAAAAGTGACAAGCAAACAAAGTAGTAATTAAGCAAACAACAATGCCTATTGAGCTTATAAACAGTGGATATGCCATTGCTGAAAAGTCATGGCGGATACCAAATGAAGATATTGAGGCAACATATAATGCCGCACAAGAGGATCCAGCATAAGATCCAAAAGCATCAGAAGCCATTCCAACAATGTCTCCCGTGATGTCACCAACAATATCAGCAATAACCTGCACAAATAAAAACCATACTCTTAACTAATATACTTGATGAATCTACCAATGCCTAGAAAAGTTCTATCTGCAAGAAGACTCGCTTACAGCAGGTAAGCATGGACAACTATGGGCACTGGACAAAATAAAGAGGTCAGTTCAGAAAATTACTGCAGGGTTTCTAAGGTCATGTTCAGGAACACTCCTTTCAGACTTTCTGACAAGTTCGGAACCCACATCCGCTGTTCTAATATATATCCCTCCTCCAACCCTTTCAAAAAGTTCCATAGAAGAAGCACCAAGACTATACCCCACGAGTGATTCATAGAGACCTTCCCAATCATCTCCAAAGTACAGGTGAAAAGCTTTCAAACAGGTATACAAAGCCAAAAGATCAATGGCAACATTCAGGAAACTTATGGTGGCAGCAGACCTGAAAGACATCACGAAAGCCTTGCCAACACTTTTTCTAGCTTCCAGAGTAATCCTTGCATTGGCATATGTTGAAACCATCATCCCAAGTAGGCCACAAAGAAGCGAAGTTAGTACACCAAGCAAGAAAGCCACTGTGCTGAAAACAGCATTCGTGAGCGCTGGCTTAAAGAAGCTGCCTTTGCCATATGCACTGGGTTTACTGTCAGTACCAAAACCATTCGCTGATCCAAGCAGGAAAAAGATGGCCGTGCCACAGATGACCATGAATATTCCGACATACTTGTACTCTGTGAAAAGAAACGACTTCACTCCTGAAATCAAATTAGGCATAAACATCATATTAGATAACATGCAGATAGAAAGAATTCTGATCAATCTTTGGTATCTAAGGAAGAATGAGAAGCATCGAGGAAGAAATATGGTAACTTCAGGGTAATAAGAATTTTGAATAAGAACGAAAACTTTATGGAAAAAGGTTCAAACTTTTTTAGCCAAAAAAAAGGAGCAAAACCGACCTACAGCAACAGCATGCTGTATCTTCGCGCACTTGGCGACCACATCCGAGCAGCGAACTCCATCCTCCTCCTCTTCTTCTGCTTCTCCTACTTCTCCTGCGAGGGCGCTTGCAAGCGCGTCATTCTTCGCTCTTGAGAGCTTGACTCTGGACACCATGAACCACTGCAACAGCGCGAATCCAATCCCGATGGCCGCCGAGAGGGGTATCAACACCTCGACCGTGGCGTCTCCTGTTGAGGTCATGATGGCTTAAGCTTCTGCTCCGCAGTTGAAGAGGAGGAAATAAGGGGCATTTGGTCGTTGAGCGGCGGAAGTAAGCAGCCTCGTACTGCCGCCTTTCTCTCTTTTTTTTTTTTTTTTTACTTTCTTACATTTTTTTTCTCCGGCCGTATTAGGCATTTCCATTTTTCGTTAACCAATAATCTAAAATAATAATAAAAATAGATTATCAATTTGTAAATTACTAATAACATGATATTATAGTATTTTATAAATACTAATAATATAAATCACAAAATTATTAAAATATTCTCAAAAAAATTTAAAAGTTTATTAACATATTATTTTATATAAATAAAAGGATAAAAATAAAAAATATGTTTGATAAAATATATAAAAGTTATATTATCAATCATAAATTTTTTTTTTTAAAAAAAGATAATATTTAACAAATATTATTTCTTAATAAAATATAAATATTTTAAAATTTTAATTGAATAGATAATTTTATTAAATGCATTTTATCTTATTACTAATTTTAAAAAATATTTTTTATGAGTGTTATTTTAATGAGATGATAATTTAAATTATTAGAAAAATAAAAATATCGATTAGTTAAATATGATAATATGATGAGTTATAAAAAATTTAAATTCAATAATCGATAATTCAGACAAACTATTTCGTACCAAATAGTCTCTAAATTTTAATTTTTTAATAGTCCTTTCTTCGTTCCATAATAAATTAAAAATAATAAAACAAAATTTGATTCAGCCGTTATCACAAAATTTATTAGAAAATAACAATTTAAATTAAAATTTGAAATAATTAATTTAATTAACATCTATTTTTTCATTCGAATATTAGATATACAATAGAAAAAAATTCACACACAAAAAGTTATTTTATTACATGAACAAAAAAAAGTAAAATGAAATCTAAACACACGTTCTTTTATTTTTAAGCTTTATATTTTATTCTTTTCGAAGGTAAATAAAATTTGAACAAGATAAATAAAAAAGTTATGAAAATAATAAAGTCAAGGGACACAATTGTATTCATTCATTAACTGAATATACACATAATTAATTACAATAAAAAATGGGGAAAAGTAAAATAAAATAAATAAAACCAGATCCAACCCGTAAGGATGTGAGATCCGAATCCGACAGCACGCCTCTGTTACGAACCGAAGAGGCAGCAGCAACTCGTTCCCTCCTCCGCCGTCTGTGGAGACGCCATCCCTTTCGAAGTCGATCGCTAGGGTTTGCTGTTCACCGATCTCCACACCGGAAGGTACCTGTTCGATCTCCTCCTCCTCCTCCTCCTCCTTCTCTCAAAACTTTTGCTTTGGATGTGCCGTATGATGGGAACTGCGCGTGGTTTCGAGGCTGGAGTTTGGGGGCGAGGGTTGTTCCGACGATTTCTCACGCGGATCGTTTCTAGTGTTCATCAGAGATGTTTTACAGGGCCCAAAATTTCGGCTTTTTCTTCAATTGCTGAAATGTTTCATGATTCCTGAGTAGGAGGACATCGTTGGGACAGTGTCCTAGCGTTTTGAAGATTTTTTTCCATGGATTCCCCGAGTAGTTTGCTTGCTATTAGGTTCATGTTGGAGCTCGTTCATGTTCCACCTTATATTAATTCTTACTAGGGTACGTTTGTCAAGAAAATTGGGTGTTTTACTTGGGATAATTTCGTGCTATAGGATTTAAATTTTTCGTGTTATTTGTTTTTTCTTAAAATTATCATGCGGTCTGTGTGGGTGAAAGTGTAAGTCCTATGCTTTATCTAGATATTCAATACAGAATTTCCTTTAGTTATGGATGAGGAGGCCTTGTCCAATACTTAAGGTTGAGGTCGATTATGGCGAATTGTGTTCAGCGGTTAAAGGTTGTTCAATGGTTAAACTATTTCCTGTTGCTGTAAGTGTCTTATCTGGGAATTAATTCTTTCCTGTTGTTGGAAATGTCTTATCCGGGAATTGGGAATTTCAGACATATTGGGTTATTGATTGTATTAGCTGGCCAGGGTTACGAAAGATTGCAAAAGAAAGTTATTTTCCTGACAAATTTGCTTCTTTGACAGGACACTGGAACTTGTGGTGGTTTGTGATATCCAACAGAAAACAAAGAGATGTCGAGCAAGAAGGAAGAAAAGGCGCAGGTAGCAGCTGAACGAATCAAGGCAGCAGCACTGTCAGCTGCTAAGGGTCTAAGCCGTGCTCAAGCTGAGAGGGCTGCTGCTGCTGCGGCACGCAATGTGAATGCCTATGGGCAGAAGGAGGAAGGGCCAAGCAGATGGCAAGAGAGGAAGGAAGCGAAGCGTCAAATGTATCTGATGAGTACTGAAAAAGCTGTGAAGCTGGGTGAGAGGAAGGATCTAAAGACCTCAGTTTCCTCGACTTTTGGTGCTGCTCAGTGCCAAAAGTGCTTCCAACCTGGACATTGGACTTATGAGTGCAAGAATGAATCGGTCTACATGTCCCGACCCTCAAGGACACAGCAGCTTAAGAACCCAAAATTGAAGCCCCTGGCAGTTTCATTTGAAGGAAACCCTGATGTTGAGAAGCAAGTGGCCGACGATAAGAGCACAAAGAAAGAGAAAGGTGAAAGAAGTCGTGCAAAGAGCAAAAGAAAGCACCGTTCTAACACTGAATCCGAGAATGAAGATAGTGAGGCATCACTTTTTGAAACAGATTCTGATTCATCAGGATCTGGTTCTGAATATTCTTCTGGCGAGTCTAGTTCAAGCTACAGTTCATCTGATTCTGAAGAAAGGAGGCGGAAGAGGAGAAAGAAACAGAATAAAAGGAGACACAGAAGGTACAGTTCAACCTCTGATTCTTCTGAATCCGAGTCAGCTTCAGACAGTGGTTCTGATGAGAAGCCTAGGCGGAAGAACAGCAAAAGGCATAGCCGTAAGCATTAGGCTGAATTGAGTGGAATTTCACTGTTTCCTATCTGAAACTGTAGGATTTGTTATTGTTGACATAGGATTTGACCTAGGTATTTCCTATCATGAGGCGATGCCATAGATCTGTGTTATTTTTATTCTTGGATGAATGTCGAATATTTTTCCTTTGCTAGTATCCTTGAGAATTTTATACATCTTGTACCTGCTTGCTTCTCTTTTATGTTTGATTGGTCTGGTAAGCATAATGCTCATCTCACCAGCCTTTCCGGTTTCAGGACACCCTGTTTTGTGTTCATTCGATCCTGCCATGTTTTTATGTTCTATTTGGTATTATGTTTAAATGCATTTCTAGGACTTATGATTGTATAGTGTGGTTGATTTTCTGTACTTTCTACGTTCAGATGGAGCCTATCAATTATTAAATGACCATACGTTGATCTTTAAAGCCCTTGCTCAAACTGAGCTGAAAATTTTATTTATAGCGACCTTCTTCAAACTAAAATCTGCCGTGATTTACTGGAGGGTTTATATGCATGTCTTATTCTTTATGCCTGTTACAACTGTGGCCATTACTTGTTTAATAAGATTAGAAAATCTGAAATTTTTATAGTTTGCCATCTTTCTGTTGTCTTACACTAACTTGTTTATCATGATTTGATGTTGAACGTGGACATTTGGGCATCATTTTCTTGCCACTGAGTTCTGTGTTATTGGACATGCTAACTTCTGGACATATTCTTTGCACCTTAGTTTTGCTGCGGCAAGCTTGTTGATTTTACTTGCGGTTCTAACACAATCTTCTGCTGAAAATTTGTTGAACGAGGAAAAGGAATAAAAGAACGCATGTGATGAATGGAAGTTTTAATATTTCAATGGTTGTCTTTGTTTTTTCTTTCTGATTTTATTCATATAATTGCCTTTATCATCATTTATATGTTCTGGACTCGAGTCATAATCACATACAGTGCTTCTAGGAATTAATATAACCTTGGACAATATTCAGGCAGTAAGATATATCTAGAAACACCTTAATATCTTTTTTGAAAATGTTTTATCCTCTACTTTATCTTCTAACATTCTCCTAATACTCACGTATATAAAATACCTAAAGAAACTAGTATAATTTCTATATCTGCCATTGTGAAAGACTTAGGGAGGATTGAGGTGTATGGGTTAGGAGGATATAACATCACTTGTTTTTTTTAAGGAAGAAACGCCAGGATATTGGTGCTGAAGCTTTTTGATCTCAATCTCAATTAGGAGTTTATCTAATGTTCCTGTTCAATAATTAAAATCGGCAGTGACAAATTTTCATTCATTCTTCAAGTTTGCTTATTTGTTTCAAGTTAGAACCTATATAGCTTTTGATCTTCTGATATCATTCAAATGACTTGAAATGTTAAAATGATAGTTCTCGTTTTTGATCTGTTAAGAAGATTAACGAAATTAGGTCTCCACTGAGGTTCTACAACTAAAGGAAATTAGGTTTTTTTGAGCGAATTTGTTTGTCATTTTCTTAGGATTCTGTTGACTGTCCCCAAAACTGTTTTCATTTTCTGGGGTGAATAAGATATTCCAGTCAGTTGCATAACTGTACATCTATTGCAATAGTTTGGTTGTCAATTGAATCTCTACTCCTATTTAAGTATTTATTTAGGGTTGAATGGAGGTGAAACATCCTTTGTATTTTACAACGCAACTTTTATGAATAATTGTTAATTTTTAAATTTATGATCCAAACTAAAATCATATTTTATTTCATATCAGTTAGATGGTTATAAATTATTTAAATTAGATTACAAATTTAAAAATTAATGATTAATCATAGGAGTATTTCATAATAAAATACATAGAGATGTGTTCACCTACATTAAATCTATTTATTTAACTTTGTTAGATGTGATTTTTTGTTGAGATAAAAAAAATATTTTTATAATTGAACCTGTATCTCATCCTCCTAAAAAGGCTGTCAATATGCCCTTTGCAATCATCTTGCATTGGTATATCTACATGTGTCATTAGGGCTTCGTTGATTAATAAAAAAATATTAAGAAAATAAATTATTAAGAAAATGAGTTCTAAGAAAGTAATTATTTCATATAAATACTTTTAAATATAAAAAAGTTGTCAAAAATACAATAGTAATGGTTTAGTGAGAGAAAAAATGAGCATTTTGGAAAAAAAAAGTCATCTTTTAAATTTTAAACTCGAAGCCTGAGTGTTATCAGAAACACTAATAAAGTTAATTCCTACTGATTCAAAATCACTAGTTTTCTTTGACTTCCTACATTCAATTTTGCTCACTTGGCATACTGAAATTGTTGAAGCCGACCTTAAATTTTTTGCATTGAGTGGGACGGAGGAGAAGAAAACAAAAGTTTGAACACAAATTTAGATTCCGTTTATTTTGATGGAAGTATTTTCTTCAAAAAATAATTTTATCATTTTCTAATGTTTGTTCAAAAAAAGATTAATCAATAAAAAAAAATTTCCGTTGAACAAATTTAAAATCTTAGTTTTAAAAAATGGGTTACTGATTTCAAAATTAGAATTTATTCTTATCTTACAAATTTATCTTATTTTATATTGTCAAGACAATTCTTTTTACATTTTCATGAAATTGAATTACTTTCCTTGAATTCACTCTTTTAGGGATTCATTTTTTTTGGATTATATTTTTATCAAAACAAGTGGAACTAACAAAAAGTTAACCTCAATTTTCTTGAAATTAGTAAAAAATCAATTTAAACTAGTTTAGAATTTAGTTGAGGAAGAATATCTCCTCCCCATTAACTTTTTTTCCAACATTTTTTTGTTTGCTCCACAGTATCCAAGGCTATTAGCCATGACTAATCTTTGTCGGCTCGAGTCGAACACTTAACTATGATGGAGGAGACTCCCAACAAATTTTGTTTTGTATATATATGATTCGAACTTTAAACTTTTTTAAATATGGAGAAGCTCATTATCACTCCATCCTAATGTCCGTTGATTTTTTCCAAACACTTTTCATGGAAGTCCTAATTTCTAATGTGGCCCTATGCTAATTTGCTTAACTGTACTTGATATGGTCTCTTGAAAGTGAATTTACTAGTACAGCTTTCATCCTTTGTGTATTATATAGCTTCCACCCTTTACTATCTCTATACTCCGTTGAATCAGCTATTGCGCACATCTTGTATTATAACTAGTGAACCCACACGCGCTTCGCGCAATTTTATAATATTCATTATTATTTATCAAGAGAAATTTTTAGAATATCTTTATCATTACATAGATTAAATTTTATTTTATAGTTTGAATTGGTATTACTTTTTTTCAGAAAATATTATTTGTATAATTTTAATAACCGTTTATATTTTATAGATATTAGTCGCACTTGTTAAATGATAAAATTTATTTTAAGTTTGATTTGTAGATGTAGATAACTTTATGATAGGGGACATTACAAACAAAATATAATATCGAGCAAATAAAATTGTTCTAGAAGATAAGTAATCTAATAATTTTTTTTATTGTATTATAAATTTTAATTCTAATGCTTACTTTTTTTTCTTGAGAAGACGTAAATCTAGTAATCACAAATTCTTTGTAAATAGCTCTAAATTTATGACACCAACGATCAATTTCATCATTTACAAAATTAAATATTATTAATATATTTAAAAATTATAACAATGATTATTTTTAAAATAATCATTTAAATATCCATAAATACAAAGCAAGTACATGTCAATTTCAGGCGTCTCAGTCTTTGTGTTTAGAAGTCCAATAAAACTTGTAACTATGAATTTTTTTCTTAAATTCTCAATTTTTTATTGAATTATTTTCTCTAACACCCCTCAATTATAACTTTTATATATTTACTCTAAACTATAAATTTATCAATTTTAATTCATAAACTTATCATAATTTATCAATCAGTCCTTTTGTTAAATTTCGTACAAAATTATATTAAGTATATTTTTATTAATTAAAAACTTGATAGTTTTACCCTTTCCTTTTTAAAAATTTAAAAATAAAAAATATGGTTAAGAAATTTCATAATTATTAATAATAATTTGTATCCTTACATTGTTTATTTATTCTTATAATTTCATTGTATTAAGAAGTATGGGTAAAAATTCCATTCATAATTATTAAAAAAGTTTCTTATTTATTCTTATAATTTTCATTGTATTAAGAAGTATGGGTAAAAATTCCATTTCATAATTATTAAAAAAGTTTCATAGAATTTTGAATGAAGGATTGAATTGACAAATCAAAATAAATTTTACAGATTAAAAATTAATAATTTTATAGTTTAGATTTAGATGAAAAAATAAAGTATAGTTGAGGGGCATTAGATTAAGTAACCCTTTATTACTATTATAATTTTATTGTTGTTGTGAAATAGATTACAAATACATGCACTATACATTATATAGTGAACATCGGGATTAATAAATGATGATAATTAATGCATGTATGAAGGAAGATAAAGAGACTAAAGATATAAAAATAAATAAAAGAACAATAAAAAAGATAGCATGAATGATCAAAGTAGAAGGCTCCTTTGTGCCCAGGATAAAATAAATAAAGAAAGATAGAGGTAATGAGTGATGATATTAATAATGATATTCGATTGAGGGAGGTTAGACGGAGAGAGAGAGGGTAAGAACACATCTAAATGCAAGGAATTTTGTCTACGCAGATAGAAATATGAATTAAAAGCATTTAAAAATTCAACTGATCTAGAGATGTTCAAAGTTTTGGAAGGTCAAAAGTTTGTCCAATTTATTAACTATCATACTTGAAGAAGTAATTGGATTTTAAGTAATGGTAATGTTACCTTACACATATCAAGGGTCAACCTATGAATTACAAGTATAAAAATTAGTAAGAAGAATGAAAGAATAGAAGGAGAGCCAATATTGACTCACAACTAGTTATACTTATTGTACTATTTTTTTTACATGTACTATATTATTCTTGATGTCTTTCTCCTAAATCAATAATTTACTTCAAATTTAAATTATTGTCCATAATATATATATATATATATATATATATATATACATACATATAATCTTACTTTAAAAAATCATGCAATATTACGTACATATGCACAAGACACTTGAAAGAGCAACAAACGTGAAGAATAGTATTGGTAGGTGCACGAAACATAATATCCATGACTATGTATATTGTTCCATTGGACACCGGCGAAAAAGTAGTTGATGCTAAGAAGAGACAACAACTTGGGATGGCATGTTAAGTGCCCCGCTTAGAAGACTGCTCACATTGTGTTGTTGAAGATGGTATGAGAAGTGATACAATTCATGATAAAAGGGAAAATATATATAATTGACTAATTGGAATCTATAGAAGTTACACATTTTCAAGAAGAATATGAATGATTTTGTAATCGAAAATTAATGACTAATTATTTTTTAGTTTACTTGGAGGGAGAAAACTTTAGGTGAATACGTGAGTGCATGTGGTGATTTTGCAACTGAAAAAGATGTGAGTTTTTATTCCTAATCGATAGCATAAAAAACTATAAATTAATTGTCACTTGAATGCATGAGTGCATGTGGTGATTAACTGAAAATTGTGAGCTTTAATTCCTAATTGATTGAATATAATGATATAAATTAATTGTCAAAATTAGATGTTTCAAAAAATTCAAAAAAAATAGATAGCAGTCATTGGTGAAAAAAGAGTAACTTGAAACTGACATCTACACCTAATAAAAATAAAAAAAATATAATAGAATATGAAAAGTCAACAAGAGAATAAATATTTTACGAAAAATATAAATATATGGTTAGTTTAATTTGTTTTTTTATAATCAATAACATATTATGTAATATGAAAATTAATAAGAGGATAAATATAACCATCATGTTAACATGTACATATTTAATGTTAATTAATGACCATAATATTTTTTAACATTTTAAATGAAAAAAATTAAAAATATATAATGGAACATCAAAAGTCAATAAGAGGATAAATGATTTATGAAAAATATAAATATAATTTATCATGTTAACTTATGCATACTTAATGTTAATTAATGAGTCATTACACTAATTAATAATCATAACATTTCCAATATTTTTAAATGAAAAAAAATATAAAAAAAGAGAAAAAAAAGATAAATGAGAATGGTGGAAGAAGAAGCCATCTAATTAACCCGCTTCTATGCATGAGAATTATATATATATATATATATATATATATATATA
>LTAE01007193.1:0-28268 GCA_001647135.1 Pontederia paniculata
TTGTTGACGAGGTTCGGCCCAACTCCTTGGCCTACGTCCCCGCTCCGACTTCTCACGCCTTGAGAGCTTCGGAGTTTCACTATCAACTTCTTCTTTCCGAATAGGGAGAAGAACTCTTTTACAATACTAGTCTTTTCTCCGCTCTAGAGGTAAGACCACACCTCTCTTCACAATGAGCTTTCTCTCAAGATTACAAAGAAGGCTTCTCTCTCAATCTCTCTTACAATATGAACTCACTTTGAGAATAAGAGAAAGGGAGAAGAGAATTTGCAAGTTTTTGCTCAAGAATGCTCTTTGGATGCTATTTTGTGTATGAAAGGTGAAATACTTGGTTAAACATCTATAGAAACCTCCCAAGATGACTTATATAGCTTTTGGAGTTCAATATGGCCATTGCACTTCTTTTTCCACTTGATAGCACATCAAAAATAGAGCCGTTGGAGGATTCTGGTCGCCACCGGTCGACCGCTCTGACAAAAACTAGCCGTTGCAGCTTCATCGGTCGACCGTTCGTCGCTCTAGAAGCAACTTCTGTTCTGTGCCCGGAGCGGTCGACCACTATGGTGGACCGGTCGACCGCTCTGACAAAGAAACTATCCGTTAGCGAGAGACCGGTCGACCACTGTCCTGAAGCGGTCGACCGTTTCTCATTCCAGAGCAACTTCTGTTATGTGATGCGGAGCGGTCGACTGCTTTGACGGACCGGTCGACCGCTGTATCGACCTGAACAACATCGTCAATATTCTTTTCATAGCGGTCGACCGCTCTGTCTGAGAACTCCAATTTCTTTAATTTTGAACATGTGAGTTGCACAACTGGATACACGATTAAACAACTTTAATCACATACTTTTGCTATCATCAAAACACATGGGGTGGAACCTTTGAACCAACAGGTGGTACCTCCTTTCTTTGAAACTACTTGGCTTTGACTCACCCATTTGCTGTCGGAAATAGGGTAGATGAGCCTAGCATTCAGAAATTTCAGAACCTCCTTCTTGACATCTTCCTTGAGGTTAGGATTCAGTCTTCTTTGTGCCTTAACTGTTGGCTTGTGCCCTTCTTCAAGTGGAATCATGTGCATGCATAGTGATGATCTTATTCCCTTGATGTCATTGATTGAATAACCAATGTCTTTCTGGTGGGTTCTGATTACTTCTAGCAACTTGTCAAGTTGATCCTTAGATAGAACAAAACTAACAATTATAGGATAGGTGGAGTCCAGTCCAAGGAATTCATACTTCAATGTGGATGGAAGTGGCTTCAGTTCAAGCTTAGGTGTTGACTTGGTTAGAGGTTAGAGGTGTTTCAGTGGGAGTGATGCATGCATTTTATAACATGTTTTAAGGTCTATATAGGCATGATTTTGAGTCATTTTCACATAGCATGTATCTATTTTTATCTTTAATTGTTCATATTGTTTCAAGTCCGAAATCTACTCTGTTTGATGTATATTTTGTAGGAAATCACTTGGGGAGGCTAAGGAAGGGTTGGAATCATCTGAATATTACAAAAGAACATGCTCACAAAGAGAAAATCAACATCTAGAAGCCATCACAGGTCGTGACGAGCATTACGGTCCATGATGAAGGAATACCAAATGCAACTAGATCTATCACGAACCAGTATGCTCATATTACGAGCTTTATAGGGGACAACAAAATTGCACATCAGACTGTTATGGGTCGTGATGGTTAATGATGGGCCGTAAGGGAAGAGGTCAGGATCTAGATGGCTATATGACGACCCTTACAACGGCAGCCATTTCGACCATTAGATACTTCATGGGCCATAACACCATATTGCTGGTCGTGAAGTCATATATCACAGAGCATCACCATGCATTACGACATAGACATCAGTGACTAATTGATGAAGTTCATCATCACGGGCCGTGAAGGAAATAATGGGACGTGAGAGAAGAAGAGATCAATTTGTAAATCTATTTCAATGTTCGAGTTACGGGCCGTGACAGATTGTTACTGGCTGTGACGATTTTAGATACCCGTAAGAAATATATTCTTACGGGCCGTGTGATGCATGCATTTTACGACATGTTTTAGGGTCTGCATTAGGCATAATTTTGAGTTATTTTCACATAGCATGCATCTATTTTTATATTTATTTGTTTATATTTGTTAAAGTCCGAAATCTACTCTTGCTTGGTGTTATTTTGTAGGAAATAACTTGGAGAGGGCTGAAATGGACCCGACACTGGAAAAAGCATTGTTTAGGAGGAGGAAATCAATAATCAAGATCCATCACGGGCCATGACATTCTGTCACAAGTTGTGATGAAGTAAGTAACTCTCCAACGAAGTCCATCACGAGTTGTTATGCGCATATCACGACCCTTACATAAGGCACCACAACTTCAACTTAGAGTGTTATGGGCCGTGATGACATATTACGGGCCGTAAGGATGGATGTCATGACCACAATGATCATATCATGACCTTTACCGAGGCGCTGCAACTTTAACTCAGATCGTTACGGGCTATGATGAGCTATTACAAGCTGTTATGGTGGAGATCACGACCACAATATGTATATTACAACCCTTACAAAGCAGTCACTTCAATCATCAGATCTATAACGAGCTGTAACATCATATTACGGGTCGTGAAAGCATATATCACGGAGTGTTACCATGTATCACAACATCAACAGAGGCGGCTGAATATTTGAAAGTTTAATTTACGAGCTGTGAAGACTATTACGAGCAGTGATAGAAGAAGAATTCTAGTTGCACAACTATTTGGCGCCCGAGTTACAAGCCATGACCAAACATCACAGGCCATGATGACTTGACATAAGACATAGACTCATATATTTACGGGCCATGATGTCCTGTCACGGGCCGTGATGAATGTAGGACATTCTATTTTTCTATGAATTTGATATTATTCGACGGTCAGAAAGTTATATTTGATCTTAGGCTCTAGGGATTTGATTTGGAGATATTTATGAGGATTTGGGTGAGTTTTTAGTGGAGTTTTATCATCACCATCTATTGAGAAGCAGATTTTGATCGAAAGTTTAACATGCATTGTGATTGAACCTTTGGGAAACCCTAGAGTATAAAAGAACTTCATCTACAACTTTTGAAGGGCTCCTAGGAGTAGTCAACAAGCCAATCAGGCTAGAGAGCAGAGATTATTCTGAAGGTTTGCTTAGGAGAAGTCGAGATCATACATCTGTTAAGGAGTAGTTCAACACCTTCACAACATCTAGAAGAGTATACCTTCTCTTCATAATCTGTTAAGCTGAACTTTACTATATTCTATAACCTCTGTGTATCTTTCGATAAGCTTGAGTTGTAAAGAATTCTTAATTAGGGTTAAAACTTGTATACTCTTTCACAGATTTTTATTATAACTTTTAGTTTGCTTTTCATGAACATGATTGCCTAAATTTCTTAGTATCTATGTTTGATCATTAACTGTGTAGTGTGATAATTCGTTTCTGCAATCCATGTCATACTTTATGATCCGTTAAGGACTTAATAGTGTGTGGTCTGTTAGCTTAATCCATTAAGGGTAATTTAATAGTTTAGGAAACACTTTCATGCATCATGTGTTTAATATGGAAAGTATATCCATTAAGGAATACCAGATAGATTATATCATCTGGGTAGTTGATATATCTGTTATGGAATGTCATATTTATAAGTGTTCCTAATCCGTCTATAGGGTTAACTTGTGAGCAGAGATCGCATATAATTATTTCTGTGAGAAGTATTAGTTTTATTCCTTATCTTTCTTTTCATCCAGGCCCTAGCCATCACCCAATTATCATTTTAATAAATTTAGTTTCTGAGAAATCACCAATTCAACAATCAAATGTCTATCTCCTATTAACCTCTAAGATTAGATAGCTATTTTAGTTCCTCGTGGGATCGACAACCTGTACTCTATACACTTTATTACTTGAATGACTATTGCACTTTCTAGCATCGATTTGCTTGTGATCCCATTTTTCACATCAAGTTTTTGTTGCCGTTGTCGACGAACTAATTGTTAACTATTCTAATTTCATGTTACTTTGATATTACCTTTTATTTTCTATTTTCTATTTTCTATTTTACTTGTGGCTGTGCATTTTTCGGGAGCAATTTGTATCACCAGCCATCAATTTTTGAGCAAACACATCAAGGAAGTTGGCGATTGACTAGAAGTTCAAGTCAACCACTGCACTTCGAACCAAAAATCGAAAGATTCATCCGAGATTTAAGGAGAGAAGTGGCAATGGTTGACAATAGGAATGCTGAACTGATAGGTTATAATGAGGAGAAAGTCCAAATGACGATGAGGGACTATGTGGCTTTGAAATAAATGAATGCTTAATCTCCAATCACACTTCCAGCAATCAATGCCAACAACTTCATGATTAATCCAGCCATAATGAGAATGATTCAATCATCCTAATTTGGTGGAGGATTCAACGAAAGCCCTCACAATCATCTAGATCATTTTCTGAATATATATAGCACTTTTAAGTGCAACAACGTCTTAGTGGATGCAGCACATTTACATTTATTTTCATTTTCTTTATGTGACAAAGCATTTGTTGAATCTAGGATCCCGAGAATGTTTTGAATGATCACAAATTTGTAAGTGAACTCAGTCTGTACTGATGAACTTGTTGAGCTGATTTCTGTAACAGGATACATTCAAGTTCAGAGTAGCGGTCGACCTGAGCTGAAGGAATGGACGACCAGTGCACACATAATTTATATCAGAAGAACTATATGTGTGCAGTTGGCGTCCTAAGTATATGAAGCGATGGACCAACATCAGAGGGAGAGAACATGTGATGAGGAGCAGCAAAGCATAAACGGTCGACCAAAGANTTTTTGCAATACGATAATGTTTGCAATATCAACTAATTTTAACAAATTACGAAAAAATGCTATAAGTTTTGTAAATAATGATAGAAGCTTTCCGGAAAATTTTCTGAAAATTTTCTTAATTTTTTTTAATTTACTGGACATTATTTGTGCATAAATGAATTTCACAAAAAATTCATATAATTGCATAATTACGAATTTGCAATTAATAATAAGCACATAATTATCAAAATAATGATATGAAATCCAGAAAATATTCTGAAAATAGTTTCAACATTTTTCTAATTTTCTGAAACAAGAAAATTGTTTTTCTATCATTTTCTGATTTTTCTAATTTTTAATTGAATAGATCAATAAAAAATTCAGAAAAAATCCGAGAAAATCGAAAAAAATCAGAAAAAATCGGGAAAAATATTCTATCTCTCTGATACCAATTGTTGAAATTATAATAAATATAATTCGACTAAATAGAAATTTTATGGAATACCTCTTGCAGCGGAAATATAGTTCGTCGGAGTCGAAAGGAATTCTTCCACGAACACTGATAGCACGTCGGCCTATCCTCGTCGTTTGGAACTAAGTCAAATGGACTTAGAACTCAATGCACAACTCAAATGCCTTAAATAAAGAACAATGCAAAAGATAATTTTTGCTCTTAGCAAATGCACACACATGCATTAGCATTTGATCCTTTTTATAGTGCAAGGTGAGGGAGAAGGAGTCATGAACCTTGGGTCATTGCATGCACTTATTCTAACACAATCAATATAAATAATTTAATTGGCACTTCTTGATTGCTCATCACCACCATAAAAGACCTGTTATTTGCTTTGAGAAGCAACCTGGAATATCTCATTTTAAGAAGTCAAGTGAACCACCAGCTGCCATTATGAGTCCTTATTTTTATTTGAATAGGAAGCATAAAAGAATCATGTATATAAGTTAAATAACATATTATTTCCACAAAAAAATATCAGTAAAAGAATTCAGGAAGAAATTCACCAATCAGCAGACTGAAACAAACATTACCTATCATATTCATTAAATCAACATATTTCAACCACTAGCACCTAGTTACACAAAGTTACAATTCCAAAACTTGAAATCATAGTGTATCTCTGTAAGATAACCTAACCATCTAATTAGATCAAATCATAAATGACAATCAAAGAACCTTGTTACAACTTTATACTGAGTTCCACTTGAACTATGTACATGTCAACTATTAAGTATCAGCATCTGGGAGCATTTATTATACTATCACAGGCCCGTTGCTGCTTTCTTCGACTTCATGTCCATAAAAGAAGCATCCTACATCAGAAAGTAATGCTTAACCTGAACTTTTTGTTGTTACTGCTACTGCATCATAGCTCATTCCATTCTTCAGAGAAGTCCAAACATTTAGCCCTGGTCTTTGAAACCTGAAGCTGAAGCATCAGTATTGAAAGCAGAAGCTCCTGGTTTTTTGCCATTAGACTTCGTATCCTTTGTATCAGGACATGTGTAATTGTCATCTGAGTTTGGTGTTACAAATGCTTGGCCAGATGGAACAACCTGAAGAGGAACTAGAAAAATAAAATGGCGCTTCCAAGTACACATACTTGTAAGTTTAGAACTTTTATGGACAATTTTCTGTCCACATAGTATGCATACATGTCTTTTTAGTCGGAAAAAAATCCACAAGTAACAAATTACCTGATCATGGATTGGCTTCACATTGGACCTTTTGCTCTTCCTGCATAGTTGACTCAGCTGTTCCACCACTTCAAGTTTATTGTCGACAAAATTCTGATCCGACACCTCTGCAGAAAGACACAATTTATCTTTCTGGCCCTATGCATTGATAAATCAGGGAACAAATGAAAACAGACAGAGGTTTCAAATTTCTAAAACTAATGCTACATGACTGCAACGTAAAAATTTGTAAAACCAATATCAGTAAACATGTCAAGGATCATTAAGCATAACAAAATAGACTATATGGAAAGGGAGAAACTGAGCGAGGAAATACATATTTCAGGATCGAAACCTATGTATATCTACAACCTTATGAGCTCGAGCAATCACAAGATTAAAGCCCAAACTTGCTGAATCAAGATGCTTCATTCACGAATTATAACGCCATAACAACTGAAATAATGCTTGGAAAGGAAGTAAACAAGTGGAATTAGAAAAAAGTACCATATTCACTACTTGTTATGTTGGAAGTTACATTTTTCATAAGAAACAAAAAAGAATCTTGTTGGCATTAACATGAAAATAGGTTTTCATGATATACACCTTAACCGAGTATCACGTAATAGAAAACAAACAGAAACTTAAGAACCTGTATCTAGTAGGTTGATAATATTTCTTAAGACCATAATAAGCTAATTTGATTTGAAGAAAATAATGCTTTATACAATCTTAACACATGAATTTATCTTTTGAAGAAGACTCAAATTTATTTGAACTTTTGGGCTAAGTGACAGGAGCAATATGCGCCACATGGAAATGCTTATTTGACCTATGTGTCCCCTATAGTAGGATACTTGTCACCATGTAGAAGGAAAGTGCCAATATCCATATATGAAACATCGTTTTACACAAAGTTGGTTTCATAATAACTGGGGTTTCGACATTGTCAAATTGCATTACATGCAAGGAAATAAATTTATCAAGGTTATATGTTTTATCCCGTTCACCAGTTGTATAATATTAACTTTTAATTTCATTGTATGCTTTCTAGAGAGCCCAAATCCGAGATGAATTTGGACTCGATGAATAGAATCAACTATTATTTTGTTTTCTTCGCCAACAACATATGCCCCCACACCCGTATGACGACTTCTAAGGCATGAATCAACAAATGTAGCATATCATGATGTAAATTGTTAATGCATTTTGGGCCAAGCCACTGATATCAAGATTAACTCCATAGCACACTTTTGAAAGTTTCTTTGAGTGAGCTTTCTTACTCAGCTGATGACCAGAATGATTTTATCAGCTTCAAAAGTCTACTTTCTATTATCAACCACTGAACCACCAATGTCCTATCAGGCATGAATATTTCAAATAAAATGAATGAACAACCCCATCATGAAAATATCAGAGAGAAACTCTGAAGACAGGAAGAACATATATCAAACCAATTATGAAAAATGATCAAAGCAAGAAAATTGCTGAAGCAATGAAGAAACATAGTGGTACCTGTCCTGCCGCCTACGGAATCTCGCACGTAAGCGTGAACGAAAGTACGAGACTTTTTTGAAAGTCTTGCTTTGTCATCAATTTTCTGTTTTGGCAGTTGGATTGATACGCTAACACACTCATTATGACCAACATCATCTGGTTCACTATCCATCATCTCCAATTTTCTAATCAAAGTATTTGAGGAGAGTGAGTCATTTTTGGCATCAGCTTGAGCTGCAACCCCATGAAACCTTAAGTTCTCCCACCGCCCATCTCGAAAAACCTTAAACTGTGGATATCACAATATGCTGAAATTAGTGCAATGCTAGTTTAGAAACTCAGACAAACTGCAGGAAATATTTTTATTACCTGACCAGATGATAAGTCATTTTCATACAAAGATGGTGAATGAGTACGCTTTCTGCTCCCTGATAACCAACCATGAAAATTCTGGGGGCAGGATGGATTACTGTATAGCTGATTCACAAACGATGCCTCTATAGAGTTAAGAAACAAACTGTGCTTCTCATCGGTCCATCCTGACATAGTATCCAAAGTCTGTGTGCAATAAAATGTTAGTACAGGTTGATGTTCAGGAACATGAATTACATATAAAGGACTGATGAAATGCAAACATCAAAGCTTCAAAAGTAAAGATGATATTAACTGGGCCAGTGAAAGTATAAGAATTTAGATGATAGTTCCAATTATGGGATGCTGCAAATGTAAAATATAGAAGTATTGACAGCAAGAGGATTAATGGATGATATATGCATACAAGTACTTGGCACAAACTAACTTAAAATTATACGAAATGAATTGTGTTACGGTGTTCTCGCATTTTCCCTAATATTTAATAACCAAAGGAAATTATTAATTGGGCATTCATTTGACTGTTAACCCGCTCTAATATTATTTCGCGTAGAACTACGGCAACATAATTCAGTTGGCAACCACATAGGATGTCACTTTACTTTCAGAAATTGGTACATAAACTTGTCTATCATTACACACCATCCTGCAAATTACACCCAAAAAGGTTCTTCCACCTCATGACTAATCTAAATAACACTCGAAAACCAACAATTTGGAAACCACCTCAGTTCAAAATGTCTAATATTATCCAACTAATAGGAATCCGATAGGAAAACCTCTATCTCAATTATCCTACCTCCAACTCTACTAGTTGCTCATGAGACAAAAGACATCAACTTTGTCAACCATTGGTGTTTATTGTACTAAGGTTCATATTTTCTTCTTTTTCATTGCTGTAACACCCCCACAAACTATTGATAACAACCTAAAACGCAATCCAGCGAGCACTAACATTCAGAGAAGACACAAATAAGTAACAACACAACCATACTTCCTTCACCTTTCCCTAACAAGCCGAAATTGCACAAAAAATATAGTTGGGCCATTACTGCGCCACTAAAAGCAGAACAAAGAAGGGAAAGGGGAAAAAATTTCCTGCAAGCAAGCTTTCTTTTTTCCAATTCAATCAGAAACCTAACAAAAAAAAACTGGACAAAAAAGGAAGATAATTGCAGAAGTAATAAAACAAATACATGTTATAACAATCAATCCGAAGAAACGAAGAACAGATGGACGAATTCATGGCTTACCTTACTGTGGCTCTCTGTCGTCCAGCACGAGGACCCTTCGTCCATCGCCACTCCGCCCCTCAGATCGAAACAAATCTTACGAGACATAAAGTTGAGGAATCCTGGAAAAAGAAAGAGAGAAAGAAGGAAGAAAAAACGGAAGGGAAAGAAATCTCTCAAATATCTCAAGAGATATTTCGCTGCCTGGAGATTTAAAGCAAGTAAAAAAAAGGGGAAGGAAGCGAACAAAAACTGCAACTACGACCGTCGTCTGTGCGCGCTTTCTTTTATCCTTCGTGGCACCGCTTTTACACGTGGCCACGCCCGCACGGCGACCGACAGCTGCCGGTTCCAAAATATCTAAGCGGCAGATATTTTCGCGGCGCTCGAAATATCAAATATCTCCGCCGGCGCTGACGTGGCGGGCCGCCCGCAATTTTGCCCCAATGCTGTGGATTTGACCGCAGGACGCGACTTCGTGGCCCCCGACGTCCGCGGAAGGGCATCTTCGTGCGACTCGATCCCGGGCGTCCACGTCCCTCCCGGCGCTGATCGCAATGGTGATCGCCGTGTTGTGGGACGATCTCAACGGTTGTCGTCTTCACGTCAGGTGATAATGGGATTAAGCCGGAGCGTATTAATAACATTGACAATCTTAATATTTTTTTGGGAGCAGTTTCTTTCTCCATCATCTGGCCCCGCTGAGCCAGTAGAGTTCTTTATCCGTTCACTGATGATTGCTACAATCTCGATTTAAATATTAAAATTTTACGATTTTAAGAGTTCTATTCGATGTTAATTTTAATATAAAAATTTATGATAAAAAATTTAATTTATATCGTACGTTCATACAATCCTACGTGAACTCAAATAGTAATATAGATGAAGTTTAATACATTTTTCTTATGAATTGATGAGATTATGATCTATCGAAGTGTAATTAAAAAATAAACATAAAAAAATATTAAAAATATATTTTTATATTAAAATATATTATTTTATTAATTTGTAGGATTTTACGATTTTTTATCTGATTTTACAATTTTTAATTTTATGTTTTTCATACGATCTTACATAAAATCTCGATCTTGATAAGTTTGATTGACTATGTAAAAAAATTTAATTTATATCGTACGATCATACGATCCTACGTGAACTCAAATAGTAATATAGATGAAGTTCAATACATTTTTCTTACGAATTGATGAGATTATGATCTATCGAAGTGTAATTCAAAAATGAACATAAAAAAAATATTAAAAATATATTTTTATATTAAAATATATTATTTTATTAATTTGTAGGATTTTACGATTTTTTATCTGATTTTACAATTTTTAATTTTATGTTTTTCATACGATCTTACATAAAATCTCGATCTTGATAAGTTTGATTGACTATGTAAAAAAATTTAATTTATATCGTACGATCATACGATCCTACGTGAACTCAAATAGTAATATAGATGAAGTTCAATACATTTTTCTTACGAATTGATGAGATTATGATCTATCGAAGTGTAATTCAAAAATGAACATAAAAAAAATATTAAAAATATATTTTTATATTAAAATATATTATTTTATTAATTTGTAGGATTTTACGATTTTTAATTTTATGTTTTCCTTACGATCTTACGTAAAATCTCGATCTTGACAAATTTGATTGACTGTGTAAAGGCAAAGCTTCCCCGATTAGAATCACTCATATGCCTATAACTTTCGTGATCCATCTTTATCGAATAGACTTAATCTTGAGACCAATAGTTTAAGTTTGTGGAAAGATCTTTTATTCACTCAAACCGAATTAGAAAGATGATACGATAAGAGGGAGGAGAATGATTAATTATTATTCAAGATAAGTTTGACGTCATAAAAATGGCAAAAATGTAGAGATTATTTTATTTTATTTTTCCATAAATATTATTATGAGTGAAATTGATTTGGAATATGATTAATTTTTTTATTTTTATAGTTATTTTTAAATCTTTAAATTCATGAAGGAAATAATTGGTATATCTGGATCCCTACTTTTTGTGCAGTAATTTCTTAAGAAACTGAATAACAAAATAAAATTCATCAAAAGGAATAAGTTTAATATGAATATATGGAGGAGTACCTTATTTAAATAGGATACATCATATATCCTATTATCTTCATCATTAAATTTAAGATGTGTGGTTAAAAATAAATAATTTATTTAAAAATTATATTTTTTTATCTATTTTTATCAACCATAAATTTTAATTTTAACGATTCAGATGATATAATACACGATGTACTCTATATACCTCCATTAAATTTATATATATAATATTATAACTAAAATATAAAAGTTAATATCTCAATTTTATATAAGTTGTATTATCTACTAAAGTATTGTTATCTCAATTATTAAAATAAGAGATCCAGAAAGTATATAAAGAATGTCCCCTTAGGCGATCACGATATTTTTTTTCTCATAAGTTGGGTAAGTTAACTTTATTTCATTCTAAAAAATAGTCAGACTCCTAATTTCATATTTCTACCTTATGTTAGATTGAGGGGACAATAAAAATGTTTGCACCACTTTATTATCATAATAGTGCCACATATATCTATAATTATCTGAATTTAAATTTATAATATAATTTATTATCAAAATTGTTCATATAAACAAATTGTATAATTTATATATGCATATTTTAATAATAAATCACTATACAAAATTTATAAATAAAAAAAATATTTGACTATTTGGCACAATAATTCCTCTTGTTAATTGTATGTTATATCATACAACTCGCCGTCAACTACTAGCTTTGTCTTCCCTGTCCACTCTGCAATGGAGGCTGTGATAGGAAAAATCACCAAGAAAAAGTTGAGCAAGATTAGAGATATTAACTTGCCAGCTGAAAGATATCTATGTGAATCTGGTTCTAGACTTCTCGTGGCCATATTTGTCCTTTTTTTTTTCTTCAATCACTGCAATGATATGTATGCATATGAGTGTCCATCAATAAATCTCCATCTCATCCAATGCCAACCAAGCTGTCACTTTTATTGTTGTTATCCCTACAATTTTTTTCCCTTCTACGATGGCTCATTGTTTCTGGATGCAGGGCTTTCAATTCAATCCATGTAAATGGCTTGGAGGCATCTCTTTATGTTTCAATGGTTTGTCAAATCCAGTGAGCCAGAAAATTTATACCGAAGACCCTATTTTTTTATTTTTTTTTCGGTTTTCCACTGATGTGCAGGTACTACCTGACTAATTCAATTTGAGAGGATAGAGAACCTCTCCCAAGAAAGTGTTGGCGCGGAGGCTACTACCTCTCTTATCTCTCAACCCCAGAGCTCGCTACCTGAGCCAACTCTCGCTGGTTGTTTCTTGATAGTAACATTTATGGAATATGATTATAATATGGAGAAATTAATATACAATAGTACACACTACAGTATTTTACCTTAATTTATGTAAAATTAATATATATATATATATATATATATATATATATGCGCGTGGTTCAATAAAGTGTTTTTTACTTAAGCATATAATATCATGTTAATTAACTTTAAATTTGTGATTAATGAAGAAAAAATAGAAAAGAAAAAATTAATATATACCATAAATATAATATCCAACGATTAGAATATTAGGTAAAATAATGTTACCTAGAAAATATCTTTATATATATAATGTTAAATTTGCTTTATAAAATAAAAATGTGACCAACCTTATTAAAAGTAAAGTTCTATAACTATGCAACCGCAATTGTGTCTTTGCACTATTTTTAATCTTCCTTCAAGCATTTAGGCCCTTTTGATATAGAGCTAAGAGGAGAACTTGATTTAATCCTCGCCAAATGAAGCATATTTGTGATCATAATTCAGGTTTCGAGTTCTTGTTGAACTACCTCTTGTTTTCTTCTTTCTTATTTTTTTTCTAAAATGGCGAAGTATTAACTAACTTAGAAATAACCAAAATATTTAATTAGCTCATAATCTTTTTTTATTTATCTATAAATCAATTAATTAATTTAAAATTTAATTTATATTAATTAACTATAATTATTGTACAAACGATTATAATAAATGTTAGTTTGTAATTATGTTCCTTTTTTCATTATACTATTGTTACACATTTAAAAAAGAACTTGTGATGTTAATTTATTTCAATATTTTTATTTAAAACCCATATCAATTCCTTTTGTATTCTCATCTCATTCAAAACATCGATCTTCTTATTCATCATACTTACACTCTTTTAACCAAATACAAAACCACTTGAATTAGTGAAAAAATGAAGATATCATGCATCACCTTATTGACATCATATCAATCATAATTAACATTTAAAAATGAGATCTTATCATACTTATAGAGGTCGCTAATTACGTAGCTGCAAGTTACTGGTTGTAATGTCTAAGATGATGAACAACCTAAGCTGATGAACCTCTAATAACAATATCTGTAACTTGTAGAAATGGAGCATATACTCCTTGAAGCCATATTTTTTTATCATTGCACTACAAGTATTTTCTAGATATAGAGCCATAACACTAACAGAGTAAAGAATAAAAGATAAACTATATAAGGAATATGTTTATGCTTTTCACCAAAGCATATTGTAATACTCATCCTTGTTTGAGGGACAACCCTGCGTGGACCACAACAATGGGGGTAACTATCAATGTCATAGACAAAAAACAAGTCCCTGTTCCAATTGAGAACACAATTGTACAAGGATAAGGAAATTGTAGATCACACAATAATCAATTTCACTTTTTTTTTTGTTCACAACAGATGATGTGGACCACTCTCAGATGAATATCATCAATTAGTGAAACTTTGATTGTGATAAACAACATTCTTTTTACCTGATGTTGCTTTTATTGGGAGAACAAAATAAAAAAAATTATGTGAAAATGGTTCTATATTTTTTTATTTCGGATACAATAAAAAAGATATAAAGATAAGCATGATCTAGGCAAGAATGACACAAAACTCAGTAACTGATTCTATTGTAATGACTATGATCATGATCTAATTCAGTAATGGATTCAATTTGTTTTCTTTTTTATTTTATGATTCATGATCTGATTAATTAAGTTTAAGAGTGCCACATCAAAAATATCCATTTTTTAAACAAAAAAAATGGAAAAGTTTTTTTTTCTTTTAAAAACACAAACCGGTGTCATAATCTTTTTCCCAATGTTAACTCTAGCATTTATAGTCACTACGATCTGACTAATTCACTTTGAGGTGGCAAAATTAAAGCATTTTCTCCAAGTTAATATTTTCATCAGTCTCCCATGAATTATGAGTTGTTTTCAAACTTAATCTTAAATTATTAAAGTACCCTCTTACCTCTTCTGCATTTTTCTTACTAATTTATCCAGTTATAAATTTATCCTTTATTGTGATTAAAAATAAAAGAAAAAAGATTTTAATTATAAATTATGTATATTTATAATATTTTAGGAAAAAATAAAAAATGTATGGAATAGTTTAAAAGACATGAGTAACAATATTATAAATTACAGCGCAACTTATTTTTACTCAAATATAATAATATGGACTTATGCTCTTATACTAATAGTTAAAATTTTATAACGCTGCACATTTTGCGAAAATATTTTTAAAGACTAAGAGCCTACTCAAAAGGCCCATATGCTATGTTCAGTTCTATTTGTTTTATGGGCCTATATAATAGTTATTTTAGGCCCATTATTGGGCGCATTCAATTTGGTATCGGCCATTAAAATTGGGACGGAGCTCTCATTCTTCCTCTGGAGTCGGACATAAACGAATACTTCTCCGGTAGGGTTCCGGCATCACACCTCCTCCGCGATATCGAGCTGAGATCGAAGTAGGAAGGCGCAGGCGATCCGATTGAAGCCGAGAGGTGAGAAATCATGTGGCACGAGGCGCGCAGGTCGGAGAAGAAGGTGCACGACCTCATGGACGCCGCCCGGAAGCGGGCGCAGCGACGAGCCGTGTACCTGGCCAAGCGCCGGGGAGACCCTCAGCAGGCGATCCAGGTCTCCGGAGCCCGCTGCCGCGTCCACCGCGACGACGGCCTCTACCAGGCCGCTCAGGATCAGCAGGGCCTGTGCGTTGCCTTCTCCTCCACTCGTTCGTTATTGCCTGTGGATTCGTCGTTTCAATTCCTTCGCTGACTCCCACTATTTGGTTGCGATAATTATGTCCATTAATAGTTCAGTTATTGATAGAAAAATACTTGCGATTTCTTTGTCGTTCTAATGGCGTGGGTTTTATCTTTCAAGCATGGCAAGTAAATTGTAAGCATTCGATCCTTCAGCAGGACGTGTATGTGAGAAAGGAATAACTTTCTCTTCTTTCATCGGGCTATTGGATTATTGGATATCTAGTAAAATTCTTTCAAGCACCATATAGATCTTTATTTTTTCATACGGACATCTTCTGTATCAAACATACGTTATTTTAAAGATGTCAGTTTTGTAATTTTAATCTGTTGTTTGCTGTTGTAGCCAAAGTTGTTTTGCTTTTAAAGTAGTTCTATTTTTCTTACTTCTTTAGATAGTATAATTTTTTGGTGCGAGATGTCTGGAACTATGTTATATCAGGCTTGCTCCAGGTGCAGTTGTCCGTTACTAAAATATCACTGCACCCCATCACATATATATTATGCTCCCTAAGTAACAGCTTGAACTCTTGATTGCATAATCTCATGGAAGCATAGTAAGGTAATCCATCAGGATCTAGAGCATCCTGATCTAATCAAATATGCAATGTGCACATGTGTAAATGGAGCCTTTAATTTCTTTGTGTTTCAAGTAGTCACTAATAAGACATGCAAATGACTTACTTGATTTGCTGATAAGTTTTCTTGTTATTCAATCCTGATAATTTTCCATTTGCACGTGACAGAATACCATGGAATGGAAAGCAAGATAACTTGATTGATAGGTACGTCCTACTATTTCAGGTCATTCACTAAGCACATCACCTTGTTAATTTTCCTGCCTTTTTGGGCAGATTTGATGGACGTGCTCTTCTTGATTTCATTCGTGAATCTGGCACTCGACCCTTTCGTGCTCAAGAGAAATCTGAGGAAGAAGAAGAACTAGAGGAGTTTGTTAATTTTGAGCGATATCGGGATTTAATTAAGCATCGGCGTAGAGGATGTCGGTAGTTTTTAGCTTTTTTATATATCAATGTCTAGACAATTGAGCTAATTGCTATCTTTTTGGTGTTATTTAAACCTTACGTGAGCTGCATTAGATAATGCTTTGATATGTATCTTTTCATGCACAATAAACTGTTGGAAGACAGATTCTGATGAAGATGGTTTGCAACATATCTCTCAAGAATTGGAAGCAAAGAACACTCTTCCCTTTGCAGTGGAAAAGTATGACAAGTTTGTTGACCTTTATTGTTATATTTTGTTGTCATTAGCTTATCTTCTGACCCCCTCAAACAAAAAATAAAAAAAATCATCTAGTATCATATGCTGGCCTTGCTGAAACTAATTTGTTGTAGCTATGAATAACTTAAATGATAACTTAATTTTGTGATCAAGTAGAGGATCTGTATCTTTTCAAAAAAAAGTAGAGGATCTGTATGTAGCTAAGATTCTTTTCTTTTGTGGATGTTAAGCTAATTTACATGAATGAATTTGAATAACCTTAAGATTGTAATTTATTCTGCATAATCTCCCTCAAAGAATTTACTCTGCATATTTACGATGTAAGAGTCGCTAAATCAACATTCTGTGTTACAGATATTTAGATGTCTTTCTAAAAATAGATGTCTCCCTCTCCGGAAGTTATATGAAGCAACATTTTGGGCTTCATTCAGTTCATCTGGATGTTTTTTATTTTTTTATAGATACCGAAGACTTAAGGTTTTTGAGAACTATGAATTATTTTGTGAACTTGCACATACACTATGAATTAGGCTGTTATTTGCTTCTGATACGAGCTTCATTTCTTCCACTTAAGTTGAGTGATAATTTCTTATTTCCATGACATTTTTCTATGATAAAGATCCAGATCCATAACATTTAATTTTAAGTTGGACTCCAGCTATTTTGGTTATATTCACAGCTACTTTTTTCTTTGCAACAGAGGGAAAATTTTCATTTGCACAATAAGATCTTGATGGAATTTCATGCATTTATTTGAGAAATACTTGATTTTTTTTGTTATATTGCACTAGAAGTTGTATATTACTGTGATCTATCAATTGAGTGCCATTATTGAGATTTGTTTCCTTTTGCACAGGCCACATGCCTCACAATCCTCAGCTAGCAAAGGTTCATACTCTCAGGTTGGTTTTTCCTACAAAGGAGATGGTAATGGTGAGACCCAGCATTTAGGCAGTGAAGACGAGGATGAGGATGATGAAGATGAAGATGATGATGAGAAAGATTTTAGTAGTGATGACAGTAACGATGAAGGAATGGAGAAGATTGCAAAAGAATTTGGTATTAAGAGATACAATTGGCTTGTTTATATGGACAAGAAAACCAAGGAAGAAGAGAAAAGGCAGAAGGAAGTTATTAGAGGCGATCCTGCTATTGTAAGTTGGTTAATTCAAGGACTTGTTGGAACATGCGTAATTGTTATCACTTATCAGTTTTACTGAGTTGGAGCAACATCTAAATTTTCTTTGGGAAGAAAAGGGACTATTAGAAATTAATAGACATCCAGTTTATTAGTTTTGAAAACGTCGCATAGTAACTGACATCTAACTTGATCAGAGGAAACTGAGTCGTAAAGAAAGAAGGAAAGCTTCTCAAATCGAAAGGGAAAAAGAAAGGGAAGCTGCACGGGTAGCAGGGAGGCTTCCATATAGTGATCCTTATAGGTAGAAACTGCAGTACTCTGGTTTGAGTACTATTATTTAAAAAAAGATTATGCTTTAAGACAGTAACTCTTATTCTTCTATAACGATACTTACTGTAGGGAGTCTCGCCGAAGTCCCTCATATGAAGCTTATCCTAGGAGTAGAAGGTATGCAACTTTTTTCAGTTTAAGTTGATCAATTATGAGCAAGTTTGACCCTGCATGCATCTATTAATTTTTTTATTTTTAGCTCTCTGAAAAACTTATTTCCTTTTGCCTTGTTAGATCCAGATCCAGATCACGATCATATTCACCTTCACACTCAAGACGACATGATCGTAGCTCCCATGCCGATAATGGCCATAGAAGCAAGTCAAAGCCTGCAAAGATTGAGTATATTACTGAATTCGGAGGCTCTACAAACGTGGACGGGCAGAGATTTGAAGGAGTCTCTCCACCATCATCTCCATTGCTAGCTGGTCCATCTAACCGGTCGGGGAACTTAATCCTTAATAATTGCAAGATAGATTGGGAACTCTTTTCTCTGCTGCAGCTCTGATTTGCTAAAGCTGAATTCTTGGGTTTTGGGTGTTGCTGGAGCGTAAAAGTTAACAATTATTTTGCTGTGGTCCTGTGGCAATTGTTTTTTTTAAAGATTTTCATTAACTTGGGAACTGTCTAGGCGGGATTGGAAGCTAGAGTAGCATTCTGGATCTAAACTGTTCTCTACACATAATGTCTGATATCTTTACCAATCAGACCAACATGATCCATACCAAGCCGCCATCATAGAGAGTTCTCATCTCTGGTTGCCAGTGCCACATCTCTAATGTTTTTCCATGCTTGCAGGTCCACAGATGGTCGAATTCTTGAGGCCCTTCACTCTGATCCTGCATCTGCACTCTCTCTTGAGCAGGACAAGACTACTAAGATACCCAAACCCGTTATCAGGTAGATCATTTTTAACTTGTTTTCCTTGGCTTGATGGACGAGGGTTGATTACCAGGTGGCGTGCCATAAATCTAGACCTCATAAGATACTAGACCCGGATTTTGTTAAACTGACACTAAATTGCTTTTTCTAGCATAATGCGAATTTCTGATTTGCTTGTAATGTATATGAGTTTTATGTGGCAGCACATCTTCGTCAGCTATAGCAAAACTAAGCAAAACTCCTATTGGCGGGACATCAAAAGCCCAACTAGGTGAAAAGAAGGAAACCCCACAAGAACGTCTCAAGAGAATAATGAGTAAACAACTGAATAAACAAAGTAAGGTTTCCGACTTATATGGGCCATCAGCAGTAAAGAGTTTCCTCATTTTGGAGTATATTTCTATGTATTGAATGTTTTAAAGCTTTGTTTTAAGTTGTAATATGTTAGATTAATTACTCTGGCTTGAGGTCTTGATGACTTTATGTGCAGTTCGGAAGGACACTGCAGCTGAGATGGCTAAAAAGAGAGAACAGGAAAGACAAAGACAGGAAAAGCTTGCCGAAGCCAGTAGGATAAGCCGCTATAGTCGTCATAGTCGCAGTAGAAGTCGGAGCCGTTCTCCACCAAGGTATATTTGAAAAGATGTGTTGCTTTTCCGTAAAGAAAGCTTGATGAATTGATTAAGGCTCCCAAGCCCTGATCAGGTGTAATTGTTGTTTTTTTGTTGATTCATGAACTTGGTCTATTGAAAATGCTGCTTCTGAACTGGTTGAATTACAAGTTCTTCTCATGTTACATTAATGCTTTTCATTCACTGATGCTCTCTGATGCCCTTCGGTTGTTTCATTTGAATGATTAAAAGAAATTTTCATTCGTCAGCCTGTTTCAACAGTTGCACATAGTTTGCACTTAATATAGGCCTGTTGATTCCATATCTAAAATGGGGGAGGCTTGGGCCTGGTTTCCTTGAACACCAATTATTAAAAGATGACCCGACTCTAGATGATGTGCATATCTTTTAGCTTCACCTAACTATTTTGGGGTGATGGACAAGTTGGGTTGAATTCAACTGGCACAGACTCCGGCGAATGATGTCAAATACCAGGCGACGCAATGCTATTTAACTCTATTTTATAATGGAAGCATTCTTAAGCTAGGTCTGAAGCTGGTCCATCAAAATGATCCAATTTTTAAACATAACCATTTCGCCCTCTGCAGAAGTGACTACTTTTGGGAGGGTGCAGAAATGGTCATTTGGGAAAAATGACATTATACGTCTCTCAAATAAGATTGTCCATTTGATATCTTGCCCTCACCAAAAAAGAAAACATAAGAACAAAAGTGCTGGCCAGTTCATGTATCCATCTTAGCCAGGTCTATATTACAGAAAGTGATGCAAGTATAGTTTACTTCAATGGCTGGAGTGAGTTTCTTTCGGAATACCCAGGTTAAATGATTTACATCTTTTTGAGTTTCCTAGATATGTCTTTTACCATCTACAGAAGGTCATGGAAGTATGGTTTACTTCAGTCTCTGGAGTGAGTTTCTTTCATAATACCCAGGTTAAATGATTTTGCCATCTTTCGAGTTGCCTAGATATATGTTTTTTATCCTGGGTATCTTAGTAGTTAATACTTAGAAAGTTGGGATCAAATTTTGTTGATTCTGTTGTACGAGCTGATGCCAATTTTGCATGCTTGTTCTGCAGAAGATTGCGATATAGTAGAAGCCGTAGTAGGAGTAGGAGCAGGAGCCCTAGAAGATACTATTCTCGATCAAGATCTCACTCTCGTTCTCGTTCGCCAAGGTAATTGCCTTGATTTATGCCCTTAGAAGCATATTCCGATAACACGTTTCCTCAAAATTAAATGCATAACAAGGTTTAGTCTTTGCAGGTCAAGGAGCCGGACAATGTATTGAAGCAATTTCCTTTTAGCTTGACAGCGCTAGATGAGTTCTTTTTCTTTTAGCTCTTGTGGCTTAGTGTTTGTAGGTCTGTCCTCAGTATGTGAGCTGATCATTGATCATGCTCCCCGTGTTACGTGAGCAGTGAACATATCCGTTATGTTTTATGGACATCAAATCTTGTTTTGAAGACATTGTATCAGCTTTATGTTTTATTGTCGTACCTTTCTATTTATGCCCAGAAAGTGGAAATCTAAGTCGCTTCTCTTGAGCACTATATTTCTGCGGCCTCCCATTCTTATTTAGGCTGCTGATGTGTTTGGGTGGACATCTCTTTCATTTGTGTTGCCTCATGATTTAGCATTTTTGCATGAGTTTGATATGGAATTGGTGTCATCTTAACATGACACAATCTTTGTTCATCTAAATGCCATATAGTTGCCAGACTGTCTGTATCCGATTGTATATGTACGTCTGCTGCTCAAATAAATCTCCTCAACCGACCTGCTGTGTTGGTGTAACAATAAACTTTTTGCATGTGAGATGCCTTTTTTTGCGTAATCGTACCAAACTTATACTTATGATCCTAAGATGATATCTTAACTTTATTATAGCTGATTGATTCCTCAATTATACAATTTATACAAAATCGATGTTTTTTATATTTATAATTATTTTTTTGTTGATGTTTCCAACTTTTGAAAAAAGCTGATAAAAAACTAGCAGGTTATTTATTTATTTATTTATTTTCAATTCACCATTTTTTGTGTCAATTCATGAAATGGAAATATATAGTGATTTTTCACCAATTTTGAATGAATTGTAGAGTTAAAGGATCAATTAGTTACAAAATTAGGATATCAACTTTCACAGATAAAAAGGGTTATTTTTTTTCTTTTAAACTATCATAAAATTTTAGACCTATATTTAAACTATAAATCAGACAGAAATAGGTCGAAACTTTTCTTGATCTATCAAATAATTTCATTCAAGAGTTTGATATTAAACTTATTATTTTTTTATTTATTAAATTATTATTTTATCCCCATAATTAAAAGAAATAATTCTCCCTTCTCTTCTCTTTTTCTCTCTTCACTATTTCTACTCTTCTCTCTTTGTAGTGTCTCCTCTCTCTCCCCATCGTATCTCTCCCCCTTTCTCGCAGGTGCGCAGATGAGCACACCTGCTCGTCTTCGCATGTCACCGGTCCTTCTATGGCCCGCCCAAGCGTCAAGGCCAAAGCTCCGCACCGCACTCTGTCGTGGTGCCACATTTTTATGAGTCATGCCCACTTTTATTAAGGGACATCAAATGAATGCTCCCAAGTTATCATTTTTGCTTTCTTAAGATTTTTCATATATTTTAGCCTTGTTTCTAAGGATTTCATCAATGTTTCATAGGACTGCCAACTAGTGACCTAGCAATAAGCATGCATAGGTAGTTTGCACCCCCTAGCTAGTCCTCCATGCCACTCGTTGTCACTCTACCCCCTAGGCATGCTGCATATTGTAGGGAAGCATGCTACTCCTACACCCTAGTGTAGTCTTTTGCCTTGTTAATGAACATCGGTCATTTCTCAAGGAATCGTTGACGTTTCTGATGTGCATGCCTTATAAAGGGACTGACGTCTCGCATTGTGATCAAACGCTCCAAGACGTCCTCCGTATAGACAGGCCTTTGCCTTGGAACAAGCCAAGCATTTTCCTTCGTGTCCCATCGAAACGTGATCGCAATAGTGCCCGTCTTGATGCCTTACGCAAGACGTTCCGCATATCACCGCCCCGTCGGTGCCCTATATCCCATCGGATCGCTGCCGCTCAAGTGTTCGTCTTGGTACCCCACGCAAGATGTCCCGCACAACGTCGCTCCATAGTGCACCGTGACCCATCGAAATGTTGAAGCTCAAGCTTCGCCAAATGCTCATCTTGATGCCCTACGCAAGACCCTCTGCACAATATCACTGCAGCCTCGTCGTGCCCAAGACTTCGCTGCCCACATACTCAAATTAACTCATCCAGGCTTGTCTAGACACTCTACTCGCTTAGATGCCACACGTGTTTGTGTCCACACAAACACCCCATGACAAGTGATATCATAGCAACTTTGTTGGAATTGCTCTGCATTGCGACAATGGGTTCCAGTTCATACGTGTTGAATGACCTAGATAAGCAAGACAAAGCTCGTGCGTCGCCCGCCCCGGAGCGTGGCCGTGCGAGATCCAAGGGCGTCGTGTTCGCGTTGGAAAATTGGCTTGCTCGGCTAGCCATGGAGATGAAACTCTCAAGGGGCACATCATCTCCCTAGAATCGCTCAACATCCAGGACGTGCAAAACGAAGTTGCACCGCTCTATGCCTGTGTGGAGACCATGGAGGCGGCGATCATGAATTTGAGGCAATCGATGGATGGCCAGCTAGTGGCCATGCGAGATACACTCAAGGAGGAGTTCGACAATAAGATGAAGTTGCTCGAACATCGCTTATCAAGCGATCATGGGTATGGTGTCAGTCCTTCCTACAAGCGATGATTCATCGACGTTCCGAGGCCACGTCCCTAAAAAAGTAAGAGATCAACCAAGAAAATCAAGGAATTCCTTTGGAATGTCCGACGGTACTTGGATGCCCAGGGCATTACATTGGAAGAGAGGATGACACTCAACACATCCTTCTTTTTGTAAGATGCAGTCAACCTATGGTGGCGCTGCATTTGCGAGGACGTTGATCGAGGGACATGGATCAAGTCGAGATGTGGAAAGAATTTTGTGAGGCGCTCAACACTAACTTATGTCTCGCAACTCGGACATGGAGGCAAACATGGCATTGTTATGTCTCCAACCGAAGGGATCTTTGAAGGAACACATCAAGGAGTTCTTTGAGCTTCGACTTTAGAATCCCTGAGTCGACGAGTAAATCCTCAAAGCAGGATTCGTCAACAGGCTTAAGCCATGAGGTCGCACGGAGTTGGATCATCAAATTGCACCAACCTCCGCTCACTTTTGGCTGTCGCCGAAGCTCTCACTGAGTATTCAGACTCACGACAAACACCACCAAACCCCCCTCCCCCCGAAAAAGGTATTTGTGGGGGGAGAGGACTCCCAATCATTGAATGGGCGGAAGCCAACACTCCATCATGACTAGCAAAGCAAGACACCACCTAGGAAGAAGTCATTCCACTAGGACAAGCCGAAGCCCAAGCCACTAAGTCCTTGATACATCTGTGACAAAGTACATTGGATGCAGGACTATCCAAAGCGTTCTACTGTCAACACCATGGTTGCTGCAAATGAGGAAGAAGAGGAGGAGCACTCCACATCACCTGTGTCTAGGAGCCATGCATGTCCTCTATGCCATGTCGACATCATCAACAACCAATCAAGGAGGGTCTTCTTTTCATCAAGTTGATGGTGAACGAGAAGGAGCTCGATGGCCTCAATAACACTGGTACTTTCGACCTTCATCTCTGATAGTGTTGCCAAGAGACCCAATCTTCCATTCTCGAGAGACCAGGTGGAGTTCAAGGCTACGAACATGCGTGGTGTCGACCTCTAGCGTCGCCCAAGACATCCTGCTGTGTCTTGGCAAATGGTCAGGATCCGTCAACCTGACCGTCATCTTGATGGATGACCATGGTCTCGTGGTGAGATTGAACTTCCTCGATCGCATTGCCGCATCGATCAATCACTCATAAACTCCTTGGTGATCAACGACATAAGGAGCTCCTACATTGTACCTATATGGAGAGGAAATATTATGATGTCCAAGATGCTCTCGTCAATGCAACGACATCCTCGGGATGCTCCAATTGCTCTCGCACAAGTTGCCCATATTTCGAACAGTTCCCAAGTGCCCAACGCCAAAACCAAGCGATCAGAAGCCTTCAACCGTGGCTCCGCTTGTAGGAAAGAAGTGGCAAGGCCACATCCACTGGTGGCAAGTCCCAAAGCGCGGCCTCGTCGCGATCGCGATCAACTCCCATGGAGATGAAAGATCCTAAAGCTCCGGACAATGAGCGGAAGGATGTCGATGCATTGAGCAACATGTTTCAAGTGGGTGAATTTGTTCGAGTCAAGTTGTCCTGCGAATCTCATTGAAATAGTGATAACTCGCTCAAATAACGTCGCTTCTAATGCCCATTCTGGATCATGAAGAAGGTGTATAAAGTGGCATATAAGTTGGAGCTTCCACGAAGTCTTCAACAACACCCCGTCTTCCATTGGGGAATACACATAAAATGCCATGGAGTTAGAGCAAACTCCCAATGCACCGAGCCAGACGAGTCGACACTTCGTAAGTCAAGAGAAGTCAACGTTAAAAGAATCTTCACAAATTAAGAACAATGCATGAAGTCAGACCGCACACCCAGATGTCGTAGATTCCGCTAGTGTTGCACGACACTAATGAAACCAAATCCAAGAAGATGAAGCCAAGTGACCAATCGACAAGTGGAGTTCAATATGAAGATGAAGACCCTGGAAAACTCGGATCAACGGAACAGCGCGAAGGACGCCGCCGACTTTGGTTGGGGAGAACGCCACAAGTCCTTTTGTGGCCCACTCAAACATCGTTGCACGCTTAGGACAAGCGTGAGGGCCAAAGCTCTGCACCGCAATCTACCATGGTGTCTTGTTTTCATGTGTCATGCCCAATTTTGTCAAGGAACTCAAAATAATGCTCCCAAGTTATCCTTTTTGTTTTCTTAAAATTTTTCATATTTTTTAACCCTTTCTCCAGTGATTTCATCAATGTATCATAAGACTGCCAACTAGTGATCAAGCAATAATCATGCATAGGTAGTTTGCACCTCTTTGGTTCGTCCTCCACGCCACTTTACCCTCTGGATCTACTGTTTAATGTAGGGAAGCTTGCGATCTGTCACGACCCCAGTTCAAACTTAAGTTTGACCCGTAAGCCACGACCTATTACGGTGATCAAATATAATATGGCGGAAGCGTGTCATAATTCATTTGATATTTCACATGAATATTATAAAAAATGTAACCATAACACATGGATGACTAGACAACACTAGCCATCCTTTTGCCCATAAAAAATGTAACCATAACACAAGCATTATATATATTGATCTCAGAGCAAATCCATTAGTTAATACTTATACATTATATAACATTTTCTTTTAACATATAACATCCTTATACAAAAACTATACATCCTGAGAAGACATACATCCTCACAAAATGATCAAAGGAGGAGACTTAAGTCACATCTCTACTTTGTGCAAAAATGCTTCAATCCTTATATAGGATCACCAAGCACGACCACACACTGGTCTACTGATCTGAAAAATATTGAAAACCCTATTATGAGCAAACTGCAGCTCAGTAAATAGGAAACTCAGTCTATGTATTACCATCTACTTATTTCGAACAACCCATTTAAACATATATTATATCAAATATCATATGTATCATATCATATGATAAACTGAAACATGTATCAACACCAATATATCACATCTCCATAGCATATTATATGATATGTAATGCACTTGTGCAATTATGTGTGCAACATGTCATATCACCATCATATCATATGTTCATATCATATCAAGTAGCATGCTATGCACTTGTGCATGTATGCAACATGTCATATTACCAACTGACCAGAGGTATCATACCACCCCTTAGGGTATCATATCATTCCTGCAGAGGAAACATATTATCCCTTAGCATATCATAGCATCCCTTTCTGGAAATCATATCGTCCATGCAGAAAACATATCATTCCGATAGAGGAATGCATGATAAAAATGCAAATGCATGATCCTTTTACATATCCATATCATCATAGAATATCACTTATGATTGAATTATTAGCATATCATTTATTTGATGAATCCATATACAACATGTCCAAAAGCACTTGCAATGCATATATAAATATACTTGCATCGTTAATACTTCTATTTCATGAACTTTCCAACATCACTTTGGTTTCACTTTTACACATGGAAGATTGAATAAGGTCAGTTATAAAATTTATAACAATTAGGAAACACCACATATTTAGATAATACAAATTTTATCAATAAGTAGACTCTTGGATGTTCAATTCGTATAAACATCATATTTTAACTTATTCTGTAATGACCATGAAAAAATTAGAAAGATGACATTGTTATGTTCTATTTCTGTGTTCTGACAGACTGAGTGGTGTTGGATATTTAATTATATCTCACGAAATACATATGAAAATTAAGTCATTCCAATTTTAAATGAAACTATACTTTCAAGGATGAATTCATATAAATATCAAATTGTTATCTTTTCTAGGGTGATCATAATAAATTAAGAGATTTTTCTATATTCTATTTCATCTCAGAATCCTGACAGATTGTGTGATGTATAATGTAAAAATTATATATTCCACTTTACATATCCTATGTCAAATTGGATATGAAAGTATACTTCCATTAGTATGTGACATAAAAAGAAGCTGAACTCGTTCTGTGAATACTATTTATTGTAGAAGTTACAATTCAGACAAATCATTTTAGAAAACAACAAGAGTGTGCCTTAATCATTTACTCATAACTTCTAATATAGATTTTTTGTTAATTCAATTTCAAACTATATTGAAAGTAGACTTAGAGGGGATATAAGAGAAGGAGGTTTATAATATTTGGAGGAGCTAAAGATATCAAATAATCCCAATGGAGTTTCAGCTAGGGGTGTGTTGTACTCATAGAAATCTTGACTTTGATTTTGTCCATAATTAGTGAAAATTAGTTGAACATGAGAGTAACCCATGACTAGAGAAATCCTTAGTTAACCAAAATTTGAAGAGGGAATTCGTAGAAGAGGAGTTAAATACTTACCTTATGGCAAGAACCCTAAAAACTTCACTTGGTTTGATGTTGGCTTCAATAGTGTAGGCGTTGTTCTTCGTCCTCTATAATTCGGTTTTGGGAGGCGATAGATAGGTAACCAGGTGAAAAATAGATGAAATCTTTGTAGGATCTGGATGGCACCAAGAGGGGG
>LTAE01007194.1:0-23415 GCA_001647135.1 Pontederia paniculata
TAATAATAATAATAATAATAATAATAATAATAATAATAATAATAATAATAATAATAATAATAATAATAATAATAAAGGGAAATTGAACAATTAATATAATCTCAAAGTCTTCTAATCCGAATAATTTATTTGACCTTTTTTGTGTAACCGTGCACATATACATGAAATAATTAAATCCCGGCTGTCATTTAATTGTTTCTTCTATCTACGAGTCTAATACACTACTGCAATTTTAGTTATGTAGACTAAAATATTAAGATTTTTATATTTTCCTTAAAAAATATAATGTATTTTTAGAAAAAAATGGAGGTGTATAACAATTGCACTCAGTGCGGTGCATGATTTGAATCATTAATTTAAAAATTAATGATTCAGATCTTATTCAATTAATGATCTAAAAATTTAATTAGATAGAATTTGGATCATTAATTTTTAAATCGATGATTCAAATCGTGCACCGCACTGGGTGCATAGTAAATTGTTATGCACCTTTATTAACCTCGTATTTTTATATTTTAGTTTTGTTATATAGTTTAAATTATTAAAATAAGGTTTTCCCATTTGATCACCATCACACTAATAATCTTGTTTACATAAATTTTCATTTCAAATTTTATATTATTTTTAAAACGAGGCTCACGAGTCTAATCAACATTTGCTAATAGAAATGGAAAATGTTGCTGTGTTTTGACTTTTTTATACTAAATCATGTACCTACGCCTGACATTTTCATAAATTAGAAACATAGGAGGTTTTATGCTATTGATTAGTTTTATTGTTTCATGGTCGCGTGACCACTAAGATAGGTAAAGAGTATGGATCATAATGGCCATAATTTCCACCAAAATCTTATGTTCTCTTAGTTCTCGAGCTTCTTATTTGGATAAGAATTAAGCCCCCAAGTAACATATGCAATCGGCATGTGGCCTGATCTTTTTAAAAAACTAAACCTCCATTTTATATCGCCAAGAACTTCTCAATCGATACGTACAACAATGACGGCATAAAAATGAGATTATATATATATATATATATATATCGAGTAAAATTAATTGAACTAATATTACATAATAGATATATTTATATATTTAATCTACATTACAAGTTAAAAAAAATTTTAAAAAAGAAAAAAATAAAAGTACAAAACACTATATTTCTTCAATCATAAGATATTAAATCACGATGAATGATAACTTTTCTCTTCTAAATTTTTTCCTTTTTTAAATTTATTCATCACTTGATTTAATATAATTGAGAAAATATGTAATACGATATTCCCTATTTAATTAGAAATACTTTTATTAATTTTTTTTAAAAAAATATAATATACATATATGCAGGTATGTAATATAAGAGAACAAGTAAAATAAAAAAAACATGTAAAAAAATTACACTAATTTCCTCAAATTTACGCGTCACCGCCACCCCCCCTACCACGTCACACACCACAATACGCCAACCGCCTCTGCTCGATAACTTCACCCCCACACACACACTCTATGGTCCCACACCGATCAATCGCACCCGTTCAATCTGCTCCCCAGTGACGTTAACCGTCGATGCGGCTCCCACGTGCATCCGCAGCGGGGTGGCGGTATCGTATCCGACCGACAACCCGTATACCGCATTTCCCGTATCTCTGTACGTAAACATCTATACGGAGATCCAACGGTCGCGATCTTTCCACGTCAACCGCGTGCGTCGCCGTCCGTAACCCGACAGAGCTCGCGGACCCCCCACGATCCGTCGAGATCCACCGTTGGATCGGTTCCCAAGATTTAAACCATCACGGTTTTTAAACTAAAATCTAAACTAAATCTAAAAGACTAAAACCAAATCTAATTCGTAGATACGCGTCACATCGCATGCTTCGGCTTCACGAGCTCCTCAAATGGACGGCTACGATCGCGTTTTTTTTCTCTCTCTAAAAAATTTATAATGTCCATTAAGGAAGAAAAAAAATAGTTTGGTATAAAAAATTTATTTCGGTTCACTCTGTTACTGTTAGTTTTCTGCCTCCTCCTCCTCCTCGGTTTGCTCTGTGGCGTGCTTCCGCCATGTCGGGGCGAAGGTTAACGCACCAGCTTAGCAACGGCATGTTCGTCTCCGGGCCGCCGGAGCCGCCCAAGGAGCGCGCCCAGGCCGTCGGCTCACGGGCGGTCCCCTACACCGGCGGCGACGTTCGCAAGTCCGGGGAGCTCGGGAAAATGTTCGACATTTCCATCGCCGAGGGCCCTTCCCTCTCCGGAAGCGGCTTGGCCGTCGGAGGATCTGGCGGCGGGGCGAAATCCGGGTCGCGTCCCCACTCCGGGCCGCTCCCCCGGTCGGCGCCGTCCTCCGGCTCGGGGCCGGTGCCCCAGAGGAAGACCTCCGGGCCGCTGTCCCAGATCCCGGCAACTGGGCTGATCACGTCCGGGCCGGCGCGGCGGTCCGGCGGGCAGGGGGCGGAGAAGTCGCCGGCGCCGACGAGGAAGAAGAAGGGAGTGTACGGGTCGGCGGTGACGGTGGTGGAGGAGGAGAAGGGGTTCGCGTTCGGCGTGTCGAGGGTGTGGGCGTGGGTGCTGGCGGTCATGTTCGTGGTGGGGCTGGCGGCGGGGGCGTTCGTGTGGGTGGCCGTGAGGAGGCCGGAGATCCTGATGGGGGTGGCGGCGGTCATGGCGGCGGTGGGGGCGGTGGCGGCGTGGAATTGGGCGGTTGGTCGGAGGGAGTTGGAGAGGTTCTTGAGGTCATATCCGAATACTCCAATTGATCCGAGAAATCTACCCATTGGGAAGTTTGTGAAGATAACAGGGGTAGGTACTCTTCTTGTTGTTTTCTTTAATCTTTTCTTTGCACCTTTTTAGGGTAAGTGGTTTATATCTGTTCTTCATGTTAATTAATCTTTTCCATAATTCTACATCTTTTATAGTTTTAATTACTATTCTACCATTAACTTTTTTTTTGTAATTCCCTAAAAAAACAGTTTTTTGTCATTTCCTTTGATCTCAATATTCATGTTTTTTCCCCGTGAGAAATCTTGTTTCAACCTTGCTAATGATTATTTAATTTTAGCTCTGAGTTCATGTAATTGACAATATTAGTATCAAAATTGCTCTCCCAAGTTACATATTCTCGGTATATATGTTAATTAGCATGACATTAACTTTTTAATTATAGTACCTTTTGATAGCAAATTGACATCCTAAACAATATGATCTTTGAGTATCCTATTTTTAATATAGAAACTCTTAATTTCTATTTAAAGTCTTTATCATGGAAAAAAGATGAAAGTCACATTTTTTCCTTTTTTCCGTTCTTTTTTTAACTTAGATTTGACTTTGTGATGAGGAACCTATCGTCTATTTGTTGCCCATTACTAATGCACCTTCTTACCTTGCAGCATGTTACTTGCGGAAGTGTGCCTCTTGAGACGACTTACCAAAATGTCTGTAGGTGCATATATGCATCCACGGAGCTGCATGAGTACAGAGGATGGAATGGATTGCCTGCTAATAACAAGCACAGGCGATTGACATGGGGTTTGAGAAGTTCCGAGGTCAATCTTTTCTCTTTTGTTTAACTTGATTATATAAGATATGCCACAGTGGAGCATGATTCATTTATCTCATTGCTTATGTTATTTCTTTAAGATTAACTAGTTTTTCATTCTTGTGACAGAAGCATGTTGCAGATTTTTATATATCTGATCCGAATACGGGGACAAGGTTTCTTGTCAGAGCAGGAAATGGAGTAAAAGTTGTTGCATTTGTAAAACCTGCAACTCTTTTGAAGATAAACAAAGAAAATAAGGAACTAAACCCTGATTTCCAAAGTTGGTTAGGGGAGCGCAATCTTTCTAGTGACAATCGCATCATGTGCCTAAAAGAAGGGTGAGTCAAGAATGGATGTCTGAGAACTTGGTTATTAACAGAACTGCAAAACATAATTATATTTTTTATTACTTAAAGTACGCCGCAAAGTTGTTATTGCCAAAGAAAATAGGAAAACCAAACTGTGCCAGACTTAAAAATAGCAATGTAAGAGATGGACACAAACAACTTTATGTCTCATTTAAATGGATCATTCTGCTTTCGACTAGTTAAAAATATTTATAATAGGCTCTGATATTGTGAACTGCGATGTAACTCAATATGGAAAGAACACAACATTATTCTTCTGTGATTTTGCAGTGGTGTTTTCTGAAATTATATTGATGTAACAGGTACATCAAGGAGGGCGACACTGCGAGTATCATGGGCGTCCTCAGGAAGCATGAAAACTTAATAATGATCGATCCACCTGCGGATGTGATCTCAACTGGTTGCCAGTGGGGAAGATGTTTCTTCCCCATGTTTGTCGAAGGCCTTATCCTAATAGGAGATGAAAGACCAGAAGAGGTTGTTTATCAGGTGTAGATTAGTCCTTGTCTGGTCTTCAGTTTCAAAATTGCTGGGAGAATGGAGAGTACTTCTTTCTAATATCTCGCCAGTGTATCTTCGGCATGTTTTCTGTTTAACTTTGGATGTGGAAGTGTTTATACCATTTGTACATAGAAGCTCAAATAAACAAGAAAAAACAGAAGAATGCAGAGGAGGGCGACTGCATTGGTGTAGTTCCTTGAGTAGGATAAGCCTCTGTTTTTGATGCACTGCCTTTTGAAATGCTCTAGTTTGTTGATATTGTAATTGAGATTCTAATGTACATAGCTATATATATTCTTCCTATTTATTACTGTAATTAAGATTGTTTTATGTATCGATGCATCAGATAGTGGTCTCTTTTTCCAGTGTTATCAGTTGCTCAGGTCTTTCAAGGTTTAATGCTCCCAACAATAGTGTAATATTTAAAAGGTGTTATTAAGAGCAGGCACAAACATTTTTTTTTGTTTAAAGTAATGAAGACTCGAACCCAAGAGTGTTAAATTTTCAACACTTTCATCCTTCCATTAGTATAATTTTTTCCGTGAATAACTCTAAATTATAATTTTATGAATTTTATTTCTTAAAATATTGATGTTTTGATATTTTAGTCTTGATGTAAACATTAAAATTAATTTTTCAAATTTATTAAATAATACTTGTGCAACTATATAAAAGTTTAAAATATTTTTTTTTGTCTTTTATGACTTATTAGTTTAAAATACTTGTAGCCTTTTGTTAATCTTTTATTAGATTAACAAAATAAATAATAAAAATTATTTTAAACTTTTATATAAAGATACATGTGCCATTTAACAAATCTGAAAATTTAACTTTAGTAAAAAAAATTAATATAATTAAATGGTAAAATTATAGTTTGAAACTATTTGTGAAAAAAATTATAGTATATGAGATATTAGCGAAAATAATTCTAAAAATTAACACTTTCACCTTCCAATAGCATAAAAATTACAACCAATCTTGGACTTTTTGTAGACAAGTATAATGTGAACTACGATATCACAATCAATGACACGGAATGTTTAGGTGGGCTACACACATTATGTGCATACAGGACATCGGGGCCATCAGTTGGAATAGTATGCGTAATTTTGACGCATTAAATTTATCCAATTGTGTCCAACCTCAGCATTACATTTCTCAGTTCACATCTTTGTAATAAGTTCATAATATTGGACAATTTTTATTCGTATAACTCATACAGCTGTGTTGTCCCTACCAAAATAAAATGATATAGCTGCCATTTGGCTTACTTTTTTCCTAGCATCTACGCCTCTCACGAGTTACTGCAGGCTTACAGTAACAGAGTCAGAGACGAGAAGCCATGCCCCCGGCAACAACGATTGTTTCCCCAGTGATGTAGGATGCATCATCGGATGCCAGAAAAGCAGCAGCTGCAGCCATGTCTCCGGTGGTTCCAAGTCGTTTCATCAATGTTTTGTCCTCGATAGTTTTCCTCTGCATGGAGACAATACATATAGAGGCATATGAATAGGATTGCAGTACTAGTTAGGTGTGAAGTACAAGGCAGCTATCTCAATTATTGAGGATGTCATAGTTTTTTTTTTTGGTTACTGTGCTGTAAATTGATTATGCAAACAAAAAATTCTGCTTATAGGGATTCAATGATTCATATTATTTAAGGATAAAATGTTTCATAATTCATGCATATATGATCCTAATTACGAGAAATATGAGGTTCCTAATTCCAGATACATGGCAAACAAAACTTAGCATTGGTTTCTAACTTAATTTTTTAGCATTTTAAGATAACCAGATTACGCCTTTTGTTTTCATTAACATGTCAGCTCTATGTCTGCTGGCAATGCCATTTAGATCGTTAGCATGTGCAAAGGAAAACCCAGTCATATTTCTCCAGCAAGTGCAACAGACGAGAAACAAATGTTATGTATATGGCTGTAAATCTTTGCTTTTCACTTGCTGAAAATCTTTGCTTTTCATGGCAATATGGAAACAACAAATGCAAGTAAAGAAAGAATGCATACAATGTCATCGCTTCTTGTGAGGAAATCAGCAAAATGCGTGGGCACAAACCCGGGAGCGATGCAATTCACACGTGTCTCTGGACTCATTTCAGCAGCCAATGCCTTTGGAAGAAACAAGCAACAACTTGTCAACCATGTAATATTCCAAAAAATGCACTTGGAAGTATATCAAATTGACAAATTTTGCTAAGTATTAAATACCATATCAATGTAAAACAGGAGCAGAAATATGAGGAAAAGGAAAAGATTTCATATAGAAAATACATGCAACACAAGCAGACTAGCCGATATGGTTGAAAACCTGTCCAAATAGGGGGATATTATGTAACACAAGCAGACACTTGTAAGTTGCAACCTGTCCTGCATTCTATGTATATGTCATGCATATGTTATATGGTTTATTACATATAGCATTGTTGTTTGGGTATCATTTTGCATATACGACCACGTGTCTGAAGAAATGAGTGGGCTTTTGCAATCTTCCATATATACATATACATTTATACGCACAGACATGACAGTACCCTCCCCACATGGTATTGGTGCCCATAAACCTGGAAATGAAACAAAACTCGTTCCTTTTCGTCAATTTTGCTGGTACTAATATCCAGACCCATGCCTAATTGAACTAGTTGCGGTATTACGTAATGATAGCATGTTAGGAACAAATCAATATTTAGTTTGTTATCTCTCATGTGTCTGTATGCAAGAGAGAAAGACCTTTGTAAGCCCAAGAAGTGCAGTCTTTGTAACACCATACATGGCCATTGATGCTTGTGGATTATAACCTGCAATAGAAGAAATAAGGATGACAGACGATCCATTCCGCAACTTGGGTGCAGCAGCCTGAAACCAAAATGTGATTGGGGTTTCAAATTAAAGTGAATGGATTTGTCAAATATAGCATGAGTATTTAGTTATTTACCTGCAGAAGTAGGATGGAAGCCTTCACATTGATCTCCCATTGTTTATCTAGAATTGACTCTTTAGTCTCCAAGATGGCATCAACAGATGGATTAACAGCAGCGTTAGAGACAACTATGTCGATGTGTCCATACTTCTGCCATTAAAAAGTAACTGTTACCTAAGTATCCAATGATAAATCAAGTGAACTATCACAATGTTAAAAAAGAGTGACAGAGCATCATTGTTCATTCAATAAAGAGAAGAATGTGATTAAACCTATTTAGTGTAAACCCATGTAAATACCTAAATATGTATTTATCTCTTGTAAAATATATATTTTGATAATTAGTAGTGAAATTAAATAATTATTTATGGGAAAAAAATCATCCCTATTATGAAAACATATCGGTTATTTTTTCCCTCTTTAGTACTTAGCATTTAATACTGTTCTATTAGATTATATACTACATGAAATGTACCTTTTTTTATCTTTTAATATTTTAAAATAAAAAATTAAACTAATGTAAATATCTTGGGTTACACTAAAACATACAAAAAAATTAAACCCTATAACTAAAAAATAATATTATTCAAAATAGTTTATTTATTATATTTTATATTAATTATGATTATAAAACTATTGAACAAACTTATGAATAGTTGTGCACCCATTTCTGGGTTGAGGCGTTCATCTCCAAGTACATAACCAAGTAACAATTGAATAATATGGATATGTAACATGAATCCCCTAGCAACAAAAATCATATGAAAATATAGATATGTAACAAGAACTAAGAACCACCAATTTCAAACTATTACTCCTCGCTGAGAAGAAGAAAGGGAACACCTTTCCCTCATCTAATTCATTCAAAATACCAAAACAAGATGCCCAATTGCAATCCGTTCTCGTCATTCAAAATACCTAAGAATGATTGGAGAGGGGATTCCTCACCTGGACGGTCTTCTCGATGAGATCATTCCGCTGCTGCGCATTTGAGACATGGCAAACGATTCCAATGGCATCGATCCCCTTCGATCGCAGCCTCTCCACCGCCTCATCGACGTTACTCTGCTCGGCGAGAACAAGTTACCAACAGCTGATCTCAGAAAAGCGGGAAAGAAAGGAAAAAAGAAGGGTGTTGAGGAAGAAACAGTAGAAAAGGACCTGCTTCCGGGAGGAGACGACGACGGAGGCGCCCTCGAGGCCCAAGCGCTCGGCGATGGCGAGGCCGATGCCTTGAGTCGACGCCGTCACGATGGCCACCTTCCCCTGTAATCTCTTCTTACCGTCCATCTTCGCCGGAGATATGATAGCGGCAAAGAAGCAACCTTTTTTTATATTATATATTTGTGAGACAAACATATATATATATATACACTATATATATTTATAATTATTTTTTAATTATTAAAATATTATTTTTTCTTTCTGAACTTTATGTTTGTAAACTATATCGTAATCTTTTTTTTTATTTAATCAGTTATTTCAAAATGTTTTATCTTCTTTATATTCACCGACGGAAAAGACAAAACAAGTCTTTGACATATTGTTGTTTAATTAACTAACATTTATCAGGAGTTTCTTCATTTTTTTTCTAGATGATTAAATATAGTGGGAGATTGGATAAATATGAAGTAGATAATATCATAAAAAAAGTAAATTTTTGTAGGCGTGTAGAGAAAATATTATGCAAGTTTTACGTCATAAATATCTTTTTTTCACTACAATACATATTTTAAATACAACGATAAATAATCATTCTATATACTAATTACACGTTTCAAGGATGATGGTTAAAGTGTAATGGTCATTACAACGTTAATATGTATAATTTATTATTATTGATTATTCTCTTAATTATTTTCTAAAAAAATCTAAAATACTCTTTTTACCTTTTCTCTTATTTTACATCTCATATGGACACTTATGTTTAGCATTGGAAAAAAATAATTATTGAACCTATTCCAAGTGTTCAACTAACATATGAAACTCAATCTCTGAAATTCGATCACAAAAAATGAAACTCAAAAGCAATGAATCAGATGAATTAATTCAAAATAATGCATATTTATTACACATATTTCCCTTTTTTGTTTTTTAATTGTAAATAATAAATAATTTATTTTCTTATTTAAAATATAATATTTATTGTGCATTAATCTTTTATCGTAAGTATCATCATTAAAATAATAAAAAATATTATATCTATATATTGATCTCTTTAATATTTAGTTATGATTTCGTCCTTGGGCGGACTCACATATAATGTGAGAGAGGAGGGGGAGGTTCAGCATTTTTAACTTTTCGATATATAAATTATACATATATAATAATTACATTTAATAAATAAAATAAATATTAATAAAATAATATAATTATTTAATTGTGTTGTTGATAGATGATTTTGACTAAAATTTTAGTAAGCCTTTTATTAATATTTTTTTATATATTTTAACTTTTCAATTTTTAGTAATTGCACAACAATGTGAATGTTTTTTCTATATATTATTTAATTTATATAAAAAAAACGATTGTCAAATGAGTTATTAGGAGTTTGAAGTAGTTGAAAGAGTTCATAAATGTCCAATCCACGCCCTCATTCAATTTTTGGGTTCCCACCTCCTTAAATTTGTCGATTATTTGATTTGAAGCCTCATACAATTTTTTACAAAAAAATCGTTATATACTATATATATATATATATATAATATTATATTTATTTGTCTTTTAAAGTTGACATTTAATATACTATATCAATAAAATAACTTATTTTGATTATCTGACAATGCCAGCCACTATCATATTAAAACAATGATGTACGAAAGTAATCATTTTATTCTAAAAAATAATGATTGATTATTTACTTTTTTTGTTTTATCAATTATTGAATTTATATTTAGGGTGTATTAATTGTCACTAATCAAATTCTAATAATATGTTTTGACCAGTTTATCCCTATTATATTTTTATACCATAAAAATGATGATATTATTCTGCCCAGAAAAAGATGCCAGCTGTTTAACAAAAAAAAAGGATGGCAGCTGACGTAAAGGTGCCAATCAATCAACTTAGGAAAGGAGACGTGTGGACACATTAATTGATATTTCATTGTTTGAACGAGAAGGCACTGTAATAAATGTAAAAATTAGTGCAATATAAATAATATATTTTTTAATTTTAAGGATATCTTTCAGTATAAAGTTTCATCAATAAATCATAATAACTTGGATCTTAAAATCAAGACATGAGTGTGAATATGAATCATATTTAGCATTTGACAGAAAACACGTAGCCGCGCATATATTGAAAGTAACCAACTTCTAAAAATTAAATCGGGCTACTGGGTCATAATCCATTCGATTTAATAAATTCATTATCGAGTTTTATATAATAATATTATTATTTGAGAAATAAATATGAACAAAATAGTATAAATAATTTAAGTATTCAAACATTTGTAATGTTAATACTAAATAATTAATTTATTTTCTAGTATAACATAATAATTTATTCCAAAATAATAATTTGTTTTATTTTGCATTTCCTTATCTCAACCTAGTTTCTTGTACTTTCTCCATTTCCTTATCTTTTTCCATTAATTATTTTCTTTTCCATTTTTTTATTCCTCTATATAATAGTTTTATTATCTTTTTTTATAAGCGCCTTTATATTTTTTTTCTCTTAAAAGAATAGAAAATTGGGTTGAATCCAAATTAGTGGTTCAATCAAGTCAAAAAAAAGTGTTTGATATAATGAAGAAAGAGAAAGAGATGGTTCCGAACAATGGATTAGATTTTTCTGCAGGAGTCAAGGTCTATTTATAGTGGTCAAATGTTCGTCACAGTTTGCCCTTCATTATCGATCGTTACTACACATTGATGACGAACAATGACCTGTTGATGACGAACAATGATCATCTTCATAATGAGGACTCTAACAGTCATTTCTACAATGACCATAATGACCATAACGGTCGCATAATTATAACATCTCTCACTTGATCATCGTGGTCATTGTATGCCAGCACTCTCATTATTCATGCATGGTCTAACTAAAGATCATGTCCTCATGTCATGAAGTTTCACTATCTATGAATACTTCATATTAACTCAAATATTCCTAAGTCTCATCAATCAAACATGCTTGATGACGGCTCAATTTTTTTATGAGAAAATCAACCAACATATCACTCGTATACACATAGGTCATTGTCACTTCCTACTTAACCACTATATGCTGAATATAGTGATACTCAATCTTAATGTGCCTTTCTTTTGAATTGTTGGCTCCACTATATATCAAGCATATCATGACTTCATTATCTCAATACATGGATAACAGTCCCCTGACATGATTGAGCCATAGTTTGAAAAGGAATCATTTGATGCATACATCATGGGTGGTTGTTGTACTATAAGCAATATACTCAGTCTCATGTGTGTGTCACACATCCTTATTTTTTGCTGCATCAAGAAACGATTGCACCATCCAGAAGGAACAAACGACCTGATTTGGACTTGTTGTCATATATATCACCGCCGAAGTTCGTATTTGAATATCCTACTACCTCGAGTTTATCCACCTTGTATGTCAATCTCAATTGTACCTTGCCATTCAGTTATCACAATATCCTTTTAATGACCTTCCAGTAGGTCTTCTCGGGATTACTTTAAAATCTACTAACCAAGCTTATCATGTAAGCTAAATCGAGCCTCGTACATAACATCACATGCATTAGGCTACTCATCGCTTTTGCATATACTCACCCAAAGGTTCTTGCCTTTAATTGAGACACTGACTTTTACTTAGTCTTTTTCCAATCACTAGCGATGTCAATGTTGAACTACTATTTTGCATCACAAACCTCATCAATACCTTATTAATGTACTATTCATGACTTAAACTCAAGCATCATGAGTTTCTGTCATAGCTAACTTGAATGCTCAATACATAAGATGTCTCTCTCATGTTTGTCATTTCAAATCTCTTGCTCAATTTTTCTTTAATCCCATTGAGCACTTCCATATCATTTTCGGCAAATAGTATGTCATTCACATGACTATATCACAAAACTACTCTCACTCTTCTTGATGTAGAAATAATAATTCAATTTGTTCATCTTGAAATCAAATTGGACTATCGTCTCATGAAATCTCAAATACCATTGTTTAGACGATTATTTTAATTCATTTGATTTTTGAAGATACACTTGATTCTCATGATCTTTTACCTGAAACACTTCAGGTTTTTGCATATAATCACATCAATTTAGAACAACTCCAAATTCATATATGCTACTATCGCTAAGATCGTCCAAATCGACACAAATTTAGCTATCGAAGAATAAGTCTCTTTAAAAATCTATCTAGACTTACTAAGTATAACCCTTTGTCATTACTCTCATTTTTGTGCCTATGAAAAGAGCTATCAGTCTCATACTTTCTCTTGAATTCTTATTAGCACCCTATGTATTTGTCTACCTTTCGACAAATCACATAATGTCCACATTTCGTTTGATTGAGTTCATTTCAGCTTTTATGGCAGCCACCATGATTCTGACTCATTTGAAGTCATCGCTTCCTTATAAAAATAGGATATGTACTATCATCTATCTGAATACTAACGGAGTAACACGACGCCTGACACTTGTACATAACAAAATCATCCAAATGTGTGGGTATTTTATGAGGCTTTTTCTTGGTGTTAGTTATACTCTATGAAAATAATGAGTTCCTCCACTTCTTTCCAAAAGTATATCATTATGTGTAACATCAACTCCCACTATTGGATAACACAATGTAACACAAAGTTGTCTCCACCATCTCCTAGAATCGTCAAGGGATCATCATCCTTTTGTACCTGCTCTTTTTTGTTCTCAAGAAAGGTAGCATCTTTATTCTCTATGAGTCCCATTTTTCTTGGCCCTTTGAAATTTTCACAGTATCCAATAAACTTGCATGCTTCCGCCCTAAAGTCCAGCTTGTCTCTGAGCTGACTAGGAACTAATATGTGCATTTTACATCCCCACTTTCGGAGATGGCCCAATCGGACTTTCTGTCATTCCACAACTTGATGACATTGATTATGCAAACTTAGTGGAAATTCTATTATGTATGTAACTCGCGATTATCATTGTCTCGCCTCAAAAGTGTTTTGACAGACCCGAGTAGGACAACATACATCTCACTACATTCATCAAAGTCATATTCTTTCTCTCCGCAACATCATTATGTTGTGGAAAATACGATATCATAGTCTACCTACATATACTCAAATGTATTTCTCAAATTCTCGAGAGGTAAGTCTCCTCCTCTTACTGTCATTAGGCACCATAAAGGTTTTTCTAACATTTTTTCTGCTTATACTTTGTACCTCTTGAAAGTCTTCAAACTTTTGACTTTCTCTTTATAAGGTATACATAAAAATATCTATACTAGTTTTCAATAAATATAATAAAGTACTTTTTACTCATGTACGTAGGAACATTCAATGAATCACAAATGTCTGCATGAACTAGTTTCAACAATTATGTTGACCTTGTCCCCACATAAAACGGGGTCCTTGTCAAGCAAATGCTTATAAGGCATTGTTCTTGCGCAAAAAATGTTGGACATTAAATTCATCTTCTTTATTTGTTACATGTTCGAGTTTTCTCCATAACCCAACATTTCATGCCAGATGTCATAGTCAGACATATAACACATAGAATACAGAGAAGATTCTTTTACTCATCATTCTTTATTACAGTCAGACAAAATAGGTCATGATCGTGCACTTACCTTCCAGTTGCATACACCTTACAATTCTTGCCTATCGTGACCTGACTACTATAGAACTTGACTTCAAAGTCCTACAAAAGCATGGGAACAGAAATCAAATTGCATCTTATTCCTGATGTGTACAATATGTTTTTGAGTATCATGAAGTCATCATCTAGATTCAATTTGTACTCAACATACCCCCAACGTTGGGGTATATCTTCTGTTCCTCTTTTGCCAGCTCTTTGAAGTCTTAAGACCCTATTTGGTCTTCCAATGTGGTGAGTCACACTTGAGTCGATTCACCACCCTTTGATATCCTTTGTCATCGTGTTACATTCCACCACGATGACGAAATAGACCTTGTTGGTGCTCGTGATTTTTCCTTCTCTTCTACCTATTTGACCTATGTTTGGCGGGCCTTTGTTCCTGTCTTGTCTAGATCTTACGGGACAGTTGGACTTGAAATGCCCAAACTTCTCAAATCATGACAAGCCCCTCTTGGAACCTTGCGTCCTACTCTGGGTTTAAACTTCTTATTTCTAAGGCTGAAGGTTGGCCCTGACTTGCTTATGATAATGCACAACATGAGCCTCTTCTTCCTGCCCTTCAATAGCTTCCTCCATGTTGAAGATGTTAATCTTCTTTTTTCTGTTGGCTATGTCTTGCTCAATGACCAAGATGGAGGACAGTTCAACAACTTTTTTAATCGACTCGTTCATACGAACAATCATGACGGTCATGTCGAAGGCAGATAAGTAAATATTAGCACCGAGGTGATCAAACACATTTTTGTTCGGCTTACATGTCTTTCGCTATTACAATAATTTTATTTATATGATATGACACATTTTGTTCGATTATATTTCATGTAGTGTATCTATGGAATATTAATTGCGTATTAGTGTCTCTCTTAGACACACTTTTCGCTCGGAGCTTCTCAAAGCTCATACACATTCTTTTAGGTGTTCCAATTACCACCTAGCTCAAAAACTACTTATTCAAATACCATATTATCTGAATTTTTAAAGAATAATTAGGAGATAATAAGTTTTAATTTTTTTATCAGAAATAATTTCAAACACTTAGATTCATTCTAAGTATACCATCTCTAAATATACTAAAAAAAATATACTAAATTCTTAAAGATTTTTTTAAAAAAAGTAATTTAACAAAAAATATTTACTAAAATTATTTTCCAAAAAATAATATTATCTGAAAATAATTTTAACAAAAATGAATACTAAAATTATTTTCCAAAACTTAATATTATCCACAAATAATTTTAACAGAACTAAGTACTAAAATTATTTTCCAAAAAAAATTTAACAAAAGTAGTCTACTAAAATTATTTTCAAATTTTATTTTTTCCCGAAAATAATTTTAAGTGAAAATATCTAGAAAAATATTTTCAAAAAATAATTTTATCTGAAAATAATTTTAACAAAAGTAATATAAATAAAATAAATAAATAGGGCAAAAATACTTAAATAATAATTTGTCTCAAAATATTTTGACTTAAAATTTTTTGTCCAAAAAACAAAAATGTCAAAAAAATATTACTGTAGGCAACACATAATATTATCTAAAAATAATATTAATTATTGACATAAATGTTATATATATATATATATATAATGTGTGTGTGTGTGTGTGAGTGAGTAAACGTTGTATTTTAACTACTGAAATGTTTAAACAATATCTATATCCGTAAACACTAAACAAGTATAAAACAAATTTAATTAAAAAATTGGTAAAACAATATTAATAAGGAGATAATTATAGAAATCTAAATATATTGCACAATATATATAACTAAAAGCTGAAAATCAATCTAATTTCAATAAGCTCTCTCATTTGAGTATTCATTCTTTTTTTCTCTTTTTTTTTTATTTTTTTGTCTTTTTATTCTTTTTATTCTCTCTCATTAATTAAAGTAGCTTAATTATATCAATACATTTTATAGACACTCAATTCTTATTCTAACATAAAGTCTTCTCATATTCCATTATTTATTTATTATAAAATATTATAAATTTATCTATAGAAAAATCAATATATACTTTTATTCATATATATAGATCAATATTCAATTTGATACAAAATCTATATATTATCTTGTATATACTAATCGTTAATTTGAAATCTACATATAATTAAAAGGTGGGCATTAATGTAATTTCAAGAAGCTCTCTTCTTTGAGTATTCATTTTATCTTTTTTTTCTCTTTTTTTATTTTTTATTTTTTTATTTTTTTATCTCTCATTAATTAAAAAGTAATTTAATTATATTAAATACATTTTATAGTCATCAATGATCATTCAATCCTTATTCTAACATAAATTCTTCTCATGTTCCATTATTTATTTATTATAAAATCTATATATAACTAAAAGTCGAGCATCAATCTAATTCCAAAAAAAATCTCTTATTCGAATATTTATTTTATTTTTTCTATTTTTTTTTATTTTTTTCTCTCTAACTTAGTTATATCAATACATTTTATAGTTATTAATGGACATCCAATTCTTTATCTAACATTTATATATAACTAAAAACTGAGAATCAATACATTTTTATAAACTTAATTTATATGTAAATTTAAATTTAATTTAAATTTAATTTAAATTTAGTTTTTAGGAAAGATAAAATTAAACTGTAATTTCAATGTCATGTTATTATAATATTTTCTGCACAATCATTTTATGTTTTTAAATAAATAAATTTTCAAATAATAATTGCAAACGATAATTTAAATAATGACATTAAATTCTATTATATTTCTACCATAATTTTGTCTTGGCCATAATAAATTTTCTTTTCGAAATTTTAGTTGATGTAGGAATTTGGTGAGTAATATATTTTGATGTTTTCCCATAGCCAGTAATAGTGAATTCCTAATCCTAATTTATTAGGGAAGATAAGATAATAATTTTTAGTTTATTTATGCATAAACTTTTTCCTAAACTCCATATAAAAATAATCATAACGCTTCACGTAGGTGACCTGCTCGAGACGATTTCATAAAAAAAATCAATAACTTTGTATTCAAAGTTACCTTGGGTTAATATGTTTTCGTAATACTGGTTTTACCCTAATTTGTCTTTGACTCTTTGTCGTAAAAAAATATTTATCTCAACGTTGATTGTGATTATAATAGTTTCGTATATATAAGAGTTTTACTAAAGTTTATATATTAAATAAAAATAATATAATTTTTTTCAGAGGCTCATATTATTTTTTTTTGAAAAATTAAAAGGATTACTAACAAAAAAATTAAAAAAATTGACAATAAATTCAATGCTAATTTATTATCAAATAATTTTTTTAATGCTTGAATTATTCGGAGTTTTTTACGAGTTGGAGAGGAACCCAAAATTGCACTGGGAATTAAATCAATCTATCTATTGAATTTGTGTCTTTATTTAAAATCTTATTTAAATCTGACACAAAATCTTCCCCGAGTGAGAACAGAAAAAAAAAGTAACACAAACTCTCCTAACTATTTTATTCATTATTAGAACATTATTCGTCTTATTAAGTTGGGCTAATTTCGAGAACAAAAATTCAAGTCAACTATTTTTTAATCTAGATTAATCGATGTTCAGAATTATTAGCATTTGATCAATTCGATATTTAGTTAGGAGCAAAAATAATAAGTTCTGATCAAATTGACGATTTCAAAAGTTAAATTTAGAACTATTAATTTTCGTCGATCCCAAGCCACGATCTTATTAAATCGAATAATAATAAGTTAAGGTAAAACAAAAAATTAAAATATGATCCAGCTCAATTAAAACTGAGTTAGAAGTTCAGATAACATAATCGATCTTAGTATTATAGGCTTGATTTTAAAAAAAACACAAATAAGTTTACAAATAAAATAAGTAAAATAAGATTCAGTTAAATAAAAATGATGATATATTAGTATTAGAACGTCCGATGATGTACATATTTATCTTGAAATTTTAAACTTTTAAATCTCTTAAATTACCCATATCTAACTATAAGTCGTTAAAAATATATTTAGTTAGGAGTAAATTATGCTACAATTTAATGTTGGCCATAAATAACAATTTATTGAAACTTTTAGAGGTCTTGAGTTAAAATAGTCTAAATTATATTCTCTATTAAATTTTAAATTTAGTATTTTAATATTTTACTTTAACTGTTCAATTAGTTATCATATTTATCTCTATATTTTTATTTTTTTTAATTCTGTCGACTAACTTATATATTGACATATTCAATTAATTTTGCTAATAAATACAATTAAACAACCACTTAAAAGATATTTATTTAAATTATAATTTAAGATAAAATAATATTTGAAAGGAAACTGTTGATTAGTTGAATTCCTTATCTTTTTAAACTAATTCAAATTTTTGATCGACTATGATTCATACTTTAAACTAACTTATTCTTATTATAAAATACAATTTACTCTTTGTGGGATTCGTGACTATAATGTTTTTATTTAAATTATTAGCTGATATAAGAGTTTGATGAGTTCAAAATCAAGATTGCTACTTAATTTCATATTTCATTTTGTTTAGATTTTCGGAAAGATAAAATTAAACTGTAATTTCAATATTGTGTTATTATAATATTTTCTGCACAATCATTTCATGCTTTCAAATAATAATTGCAAACAAATATTTAAATAATGACATTAAATTCTATTATATTTCTTTCAATAAAGTTCTACCATAATCTTATCTTGGCCATAATAATTTTTTCTTTCAAAAATTGAATTGGAGTAGGAGTTTGGTGAGTAATCAATTTTGATCTTTTTCCCATAGGCAATAGTAAAGAATTCCTAATCCTAACTACTAGGGAAGATAAGATACTATTTTCAATTTATTTCTATAATAATAATGACAACGCATGCATAAGTTTTTCCCTAAACTCCATATGAACAATCATAATAACGCTAAAAAACTAAGAAAAAACTACTGATCATTGTAGGTGACCTACTCGAGGCGATTTCTTAAGCAAAAATCAATTTCTTTGTATTCAAAGTTATCTTGGGTTAAAATATTTTTATAATACTGGTTTTACCGTAGTTTGTATTGGACTCTTATTCGTAAATAAATATTTATCTCAAAATGTTGACTGAGATTATAACAGTTTGGTGTATATAAGAATTTTACTACAATCTATACTATATTAAAAATAAAGAAGTTTGAAGGAGAATGTGACATTTGGCTTATAAATATACTGAAATGTGTCAATATGTGTATAACAACTTCATGTAGAAATTTAAATATATAAGGCTTTTGAAAAAAAACTCAATATCTATCTATATATTTTTGTAATATTTAAGGGAAAATAATTTGCAAGGAGAATTAGTAATGACATTTGGAATTTCCACATGCTAATATAATTAATAAAATCTATCATGAGTGGATGATTAGTTGGCAATTAAAATAGTTTTGGCAATGTTAACCTATTGACACTAAATATTTTATCTTAAATAATAAGAATACCATTGAAAAATAAAATATAATTTAAATATGTGAATAAAAAATAAACAAAATGCTACACTTAGCACTCAACTTACTATATTAATTAATTAACTTTTAATATATATATTAGCCTATAGCCACTTTTCTTAAGATGGCATTAGTAGAGTAAAAAAAATGATTTATGATTAAATAAATAAAGTAAAACTTAGTTGCATATATAATAAAATAAGTAGACTATTAGTCCACGTGCATTATAAGTGAATTATATCAAATTAGATATGACAAATGAATAATAATGATTCTTAACATGAAGTATATATAATATTTAAATCAAATATCAGTTATTAAAGTAGTGATTAGCACCTATGTTAATATTGACTAATTAAAATATTAATCCATAAGCTAGTAAATATTTTGTAAAGAAACTTATTTTAAGAAGAAAATAAAGTGACAATTTAAAGTTTAGTACATGGGTAGATATTAACTAAGTAGCTTACGTGCATTATAAAGTTAAATACATTAATATAGATAAAATATAAAAAGGTATTAGATATGGGTCATAACATGCTATTTAAATTAATTATAATCATTGATTCAAAAATATAATAGCGGTTAATATGCTTATCCTCTATATTAATAGTTTCTAATAATAAATATGCTAACTAAAATTTGATTAGTGGGTGGTTAATTAGTAACTATTTAGTAACTGTCTCCACAAGCATAATGCATATGGAAAATAAACTTGAATCAATATGGCTGCACATTCTCTCATTTTCCCATAAGATTCTCCACAAGCATACTTGTCTTTAATTTATCCTTTCTATAATTAGTTTTCTTAGCATATTTTTTAATGATTTTTTTTAATTTTTATAGCATGAAACATATATGATTTCGAATACGAATTTTATTAGTGATCTCAATAAATATAAGAAATTGTGAAATTTAGCGTGTGCATAATATGATTGTGGCAAATTTCTAATATAATAATATCATTTAGGATATAATGTGGGTGCTGCCTCAGACGCTCCCTATCTCAACCGTTTTTTTTTAATTCACTCTTTTTTTTCCTAACCTAATTAATTCCCTCCTCCCTAAACACACGACGCCTCCATCCCCTCACGCGATGCCTCCATCCCCTCACGCGATGCCTCCATCCGCCCCTCCTGCCTCTGCCCCCTTCATCCCTCCTGCCACCACTGTATCTCCATTTCCTTTGGAATAGATATCTAATCAACTGAAGCTTCTTATCTGTGAGTTATAAAGATATAAAAATCCTTTTGCAACTTGTTAAGCAACTTACTCAACTCAGCAAATGAGACTGTAAGAAAACAAAACACAAAAGTTACTCCAAGACAGGAAGAATTAATATTCAATTCAGCACCAAACAGATGACGTTATGGAAGAAAACCACAATGCCAATATCACAGATCATCACGACAACAGAGTGAACAAGTCAATTGGTAATCATCATAATGACAATAAATTTTCCAATTCTTAAGTTGAAGGATACATTTGATACCCAAAACAATGAGTGTATTATCTTATTAAATATTGGAATGAAGGCGCTCTAAAAAAAAATATGCATAATGGAATAAGGGGCACACTCAATGAGGTCCAACCAAATATACTATCTATTTAATAGCACAGATATGTGCAGTGTACTAGGAACACATCTAGCTTATCAATAAGCTAAGACCATCGTTTATGAAATGAAATGGTGAATAACTCTTGTAGTGTGAGGGACAGACATGTTCAGCTATCCACCAAAATGGGTAAAAAAATATAGTGGAATGAATGGAGGCCTGTATTATGACATACCCTACTTTCTCATATTCTGTTTCCATAGCAATATGGCATTATAACTAATCCATATGAAGTTCATTTTGATTTTACCAGTTAACTAGAGAAATACACTTAAAGCCCATAATAGCTTTTGCTATGCCTTGAAGCTAACCAGTAGGCTGACTGAGATAAATATTATAGAAGCACACGGCCAAAATAAATGTGATTTATCCGTGAAGAACGCCTCACCGGGGAGGCGGGCGGCGCAATGGTGGCAGGAGGGACGAAGGGGGCAGAGGCAGGAGGGGCGGATGGAGGCATCGCGTGATTAGGAGGATTGAGGCGTCCTGTGTTTGGGGAGGAGGGAATTAATTAGGTTAGGAAAAAAAAGAGTGAATTAAAAAAAAAACTGTTGAGATAGGGAGCGCCATATCTGACGCTCCCTATTTCAAGTCCGTAGGGTGCTGCCTCAAATGAGGCAGCACCCACATTATATCCATATCATTTATTTTGAAATAATATTATTTTTCAATAAGAATTCATCGATATTTTTTGTCATTATTTTCTCATTGCATCTTCGTTTTTTCATTTGTGTGTTGTCTTTTCATTTCTCATCTCATTTCAACGGGTAATAGAAGAGTTGAAAGCATGTAAACAAAATATCTCTTTATATTCTATTATGGATCAAGTAGGGCCAGTGAGCCTTCTAAGCTTACGTTTAATCATTAAACTAACTAAATAATTTATAGTAATATATTATAGATGTAAAAAAATATTTAAAATTTTAAAATAAAAACATGGATTATTTTTTTATAAAATATTATTTAATGATTATTAAATAATTAAAAGTGTAATAGAATGTTCACAAATTAATATAAAAAGTATATCTAAATAGATAAAAATAAAATATTACAACCTTACTACATAAAATGTAGAATACACGTTCTTTTACATGTGTTTTTAGTTTAATCATAGCTAAATATCATTTAAATCTATGTTGATCATACAAGTAGCATGATTTGATGTTATGTACTATACATTAAATAGTATTAGGAGGTAAGAAAACTAATAACTAATATTATTAAAATTCTTCCTAAAATCTTATTAGTTTAGAAGCCCAATAAATAATATATTTTTATTTCCTGTATTCCCAACTATATTTTTATAATTCTGGTGGTTATTAAATGAAAGTATTTATTTAATCTAAAAATTATGAGTAGTAAAATATTATTTTGTGATGTATTTACTCACGAGACTAATTGGAAAAAATGATTTAACCATGCAAATATATGATAGAAGATGCTAATAAAATTAGTATTATGTCCGAGTAGGTTCTCAGATTGTAGATTTACTTGGACGAGAGATTTCGCGAAGTATAGCGATACCAAGGTGAGTGATTTTCAAAGTCTTATATATAACCACATCGTTAGTGATCCAGTAAATTATTTCTTTAGTTCATATGATTAATTATGTGGGTTAATGACGTGATTCTTGTTTGAGCTATTGTTATGATATGTGGCGTTCGTTTTCTGATATTTTGATACGGATTTTCCATTATGTGATTTCCATGGATTCATATGTTGTGATATTATCATCTTATCTCGAATTTATCTCCGAACGTACGATTGCATGTTGGTTATGAATCCTGTATGAAAATCAATATATGCGAATATGAATTATTTTCATAATAATAATACCATGATACATCATGCATATGCATAGGAGCATGCATGATGACTCATGTTGGAGCGATGTGATGATGAGTAGTGATTGAGATGATGTATGGTGATGAGAGGCCCTCACAGTGTCGAGCGATGACTCACGCGGGTGAGGTGTCCCTCTCATGGAGGATGATGTGAGGCCCTCACAGTGTCGAGCTAAGGCTTGCGTGGGTGAGGTGATCCTTACTTGTGTTGATTGATATGGTACATAGTGACGAGAGGCCCTCACAGTGTCGAGTGACAGCTCACGTCCTAAAACACATTGTTGATATCTAATGCTCCCAATTAGAGGGCGCCCACTATAGATCTTCGAATGTTCATATTCAACCATCAATTTGTATACCTCGAGTATTGG
>LTAE01007195.1:0-23415 GCA_001647135.1 Pontederia paniculata
ATTGGGTCACCTTCGCCCGGATTCATCCAGAAGGGGGTGTTTAGTGAATCTCCGAGGTTCTCAGTCTAGAGAAATCGGAGCGGGGACGTAGGCCAAGGAGTTGGGCCGAACCTCGTCAACAAGCGACTGCGTCCTCATTCTAGTTTGCGCACTTTACTACTTCTTTTAAGTTTGATTATTTGCATGTTATGCCTGTGATTCAAATTAGGATTATATCATCAAACAATTTAAAATATTATTAAGTAAAAAGAAAGAAAAAGAAAAAACACCAATTCCTTCTCTCCCTCCTGCAGATTGGAGTACTTCTGTAGGTAGATGAACTTGTTCATGTAAGCAATGACGCCCATGTTGCCCTGTTTCAGCTGTAGGAACTCCTCAGCTTTCTGGGCCCTCTTGTAGGTAGGAAAGTAGCGGGTGCTGAAGGCCTCTTTGAACTCCTTCTAGGTGACAATCTCCTTGTCAGCGAATTTGATGATCTTGATGGTGTCCTATCACTCCTTTGCATCCTCAGTCAGACGGTTGACCGTGTAGACGATCTTCCTTACTTCAACACATTCCATTTCTTGGAATATTTCTTCCATCTTTTGAATTCATTTCTCAGCATGTTCAAAGTTGCATGTCCCATTAAATTCGAGAGGGTGCAACTTAAGGAACTGTTGGATGGTGTCTTTGGAATTCACAGTTGGTTGTTGGTCCTGAGTGGTTCGTCGTGTATTGCCACCAGCTGGATTTTCTTCTTGACTAGAAGCTCTAGTACCAGCGATCTGCAATTTTCATCAACCCATATGGTGGTTAGCCTACATCATCATCATAAAATTAATTGGCTTGAATACTTACTTGATGGCGTGACGGCTACTCATGACAATTGCATATACACTTAACATCCTATACTCTAAGGAAGCCAAAAGATTCCTAACGTTAGGCTTTGATACCTAAATATAACACCCCCAAAATTTAAACTTTTTGGGCGACATTACACATCATACATCATTGACTTGACTCTTGACTTTTCAGTCAAGAACTAAGCCACATCAGCAGAAGACTATATAATTTCTAAAAGTCTGCTATATTAAAATAAAATACCAAACTAATCCAACATAAATGTCTAGGCAACCTGACATAACATCATAATAATGACAAAGACTCAACATGAATAAATGAGTTTGAATGTACAACTCAATAGCATCCTAATATATGCTCAACCTAATACCAGAAGATAATATGTGCAACTGCAGACTGTCATGAGCATCGCACGTGCACGCCAACATCATCATCATGAGTACCTAATTCCCTGCAAGGTCCAGATGTAGGAGAGACGAACCTCTCATGAGCTAACGCCCAGTATGTAAGGCTCAAATAGGAATAAAAACAAAATAGAATAATAAATCATGCTTGAGAGAAATATCATAAAAGACATGAACATATTCACCATGATCTTCTTTTAGTGTTAACTTCATTATCATCATCATCATCATCACCATCATCATCATCATCATCATCATCATCATCATCATCATCATCATCATCATCATATTGTGAAGAACTCTTCATTAGTTTCAGGGATCCTCATGTACTTTCAAGCTACATGACATTAGTGGTTGTACAGGANCATCATCATCATCATCATCATCATCATCATCATCATCATCATATTGTGAAGAACTCTTCATTAGTTTCAGGGATCCTCATGTACTTTCAAGCTACATGACATTAGTGGTTGTACAGGACCACGAGCAGATTCGTTGCACAGGTATGGGAGAGGACCGTGCAACTGGAACAGTGGTCACGCAGTGATTTGAAGTCACGCGGCCCGAGGCTCTTCATTAGTTTAAGGAATCCTCATGTACTTTCAAGCTACATGACATTAGTGGTTGTACAGGACCACGAGCAGATTCGTTGCACAGGTATGGGAGAGGACCGTGCAACTGGAACAGTGGTCACGCAGTGATTTGAAGTCACGCGGCCCGAGGTTTCATTGTTTTGACTGTAGCTACACCTCGTCCCCCTCATCATCCTCTGTTTTCTCTCGATTTGCAATTAGTACATGAAGTCCCATCAATTACATCTTTTATCTTTAATTACTATAATCACCTTATAGTGTATATATCATCATCATAGGTAACAAACATACACCATGTCATGCAGGGGAACTTCTGGAGGGATCTCGTCAAACGGACTGTTTCGATGAACACGGTCCGGGTGTAGTCATGCAAACATGGTCCATGTTCGAAGAATACGGTCCGCATTCCCTATAGGGTTCTGCACGCAACACCGTTTCCAACGTCGGCCGCGTCCCAAAGAACATGGTCGGTGCTAGGTCTGTAGAGAAGTGTTCCGGCAACAACGAACCCGAATCCAATAAGGCATCATCCTCGGGTAGGAGACCTGACACAGTCTGTGTTGTCGAACACGGTCCGTATTATCCTCTAGCACTGTGGCGGAACCGATTAGGGTTTCATCATATAAGCCGCGTTGCCAGTCGCGATCTGCGCCGATGAGCACGATCTGAGTTCGTCGTTAAGAACACGCCGCCTGACGCGATATGCGTCGGCGAACGCGAGAGAAAAAGGCCACACCGCCGATATGGTCCGTATCGGAGACACGACCAGAGTTCGACGTCAGGCATGAAGAATGGCGCGCCGTCGGGCACGGCCCGTGTTCCAAGGAACACGGTCCATGTCATCCTGCGCAGAAACGCTTCCTTTCGGCCATACGTGAAAATTTGGGATCTAAGATCTAGATCTCCATAAAAATTTCAATAAAACATCAAGAGATCATGTAGAAATCATCTAACATCATCATAAAATCAAAAACCATATTTCTCAATCATAAAGATGAATTTCATGGAGGATTCCTAAGGACCCCCTTACATACCTCGTTTCCTGTAAGATTCGTGTCGAAATCTCGTCGTTCCTCCTCTCCTTACTGTTGTCCTGCGCTCCCCGTGCATTCTCTTTCCTCTGACACAAATCCCCAAACTATGAGGAGATGAAAAACAATGATAAACCTTGAGAAGGATCATGCCTTACCTAGGAGAGAAGACTTGAGGGAAGAAGGGATGACACTAGGGTAAAATGAGAAGGGAGAGAAATATGAGGTTTATGTCTTATTTATAGGGGCTTGGGTGGAGAGAATTATCTATTTGCCCTTAGCTAATTTAATTAAAATTTAATTTTCATTCTAATTAAATCTGGGCGTCACATGCACGGTTCAATCATAATTTGTGCATGCACGCTAATATCTCTCTATATATACATATAGTTGTGGAACCAATTCAAAGATTCAAATTGTATTTTTAATAAGTGCATTTGTAATCGAACTTGCGTAGTCCGTGTAATTTTAAGTTATGCAATGACTAAAAGCTTTTTTCCCTACAAAACCAAACAACAAAGTTTTTCTAAAACACAACTCTATAAATTATTTTCTCCAAATTTTTTTTCAACTAAACAAAGTGCAGATGCATCAATGCGTCTTTATTTTGATATAGCCATCAATAAAGAAAATAATATCGAGACCACTACATCCATTAACTAAAAAGAAACATTTTTAATTTTACCTTACACCTTAGGCCCTTAGCCTTAAAAGGGCATCTTCCTTTAACCCCACTGAGTGGTCTTTACTAAACCCCCTAGTCAAAAGACTCAAAACCAATCAGAAAGTATGCGACCTACCAGTCTTTAAATTTATTCTTGTGCTAAAAAAAAGTATATTCATATTCAGTTAATGCATGCACTGTATAAAACTTTATGACTTCCATCAACTTCTAAATTAAATTGCCAAAAAAGGTGGGACCTTTACAAGAAAAAAATAACAGTAATCAACTGATTAAATATTGAACCTGTGCAACTTCCACATCCGGTCATTTCTGCTTGTAGACATCCCACCAACTGCTTTAGCATTATATTCATATGTTCTTGTAAATTAAGACCAACTCATAACCAGATAGCTTTTGCCACCAGATATAGAACAAAAAATATATACAGATATATCGGAGGATGTGTTAATATCCAAAAACTATGAGGATTTAAAGGTTTCTTTTTAACTTCTATATCAACAATGCATAATTTTGTTATTTATTGGTTATCCTTTTTTTTAAAGAAAATGAGTAGATAGTCTTGTTCCACTCCTCCCTTAGCTCAAGTTTAGTTAAGAAGCTTGCTAGTCTACAGGCGTTGCTAAATTATTCTCACCATCTCTTGGACAAACTCATTATATATAGAAAGAGAAAAATGAGTACGCAGACTTGCACTCATGCATGTGTAGAACATTTCTTTTTAAATTACTAGTATCTTTTGTTGGTAACTGTTCGTTTATACTCAAAGTAGAGTAAAAGATTCGCACCCCCTCTCTCTCCTTCTCTCTGACGCAGCTCAACAGGATGAACAGAACTCCCAACAATTGATGTCGTGAATTACTTAACCCTGAAGCCGCAAATCCAGAACACTTATCGTGGAGAAAAAAGAAAACACTCCGCTCTGATCCACGTTGAGATGATGTTCTCAGCTGAATAATGGTCTATTGCATAAAATCTAATTTAGATCAAATTTTAACCCTTAATGCTAAGGACTTTCAACAACATTAATACTACATAAGAACTCCTTACCAACTCAACTCTATCAAATAAAATCAATCGTAACTTCTCAATAATCAGCCTTCAACATATATTCCTCCATCCCAAGGTAGGAACGTCACCCAGCAAAAGATTGCAATCAACTCCATCATATAGTGATCTACGCTATCCAAGAATTAATTCTAGTTGATAGCCACGTTCGGCTTAAGTAGGTACTAAAGAAAACACGATATAATGCTTAAGAGATTCTTTTTGGCATGATGAATTAATGCCCCTATTAGCTAAGTTGAAGTGGCTATTAACTGAATATACAATAGACAATTTGCAGTCGTAAACATTAATTAAAAGCATACTTCTCCTCATGTTCTACTGCAAGCATTGAAGGTACCACAAGGGAATCACATGTACTTGTGTGATTATAGGGAAATATGACAAAATGAAAGTAATTAATAATGTCACACTTGAGAGCATGCATTAATAAATGGGATCCACTTCAGTGTGATCTCATTTTTGCATAGTTAACTTATACCGAAGGAAAACTTGCTTTGAACGCCGTTTTGACTTTGTTGACTATTCTTGTTTTATTCTTTGTTCATAACTTCTAGGTTTTCTCAAAATCAAAGAATAATTGGTTAATCAGAATTCAGAATGTAAAGCTTCATTTTGAACTCTATTAACATTAATCAAACTGAATAAAAATAATTAATTTACTAGGACAGGTATGAACTTACATATGAGATAAATTAAGAACTCAAGATCTTAGCAAGTTGGAACGAATTAAGAACACAAAATCATTAATGTTGTTTGAGGTTTATGGGTTTAACATTGAAAAAGAATTTCCAATTCATGCAATTTATCTATGTGCCCATCATAGAGAAGTCTGGGCAGCTAAATGATTGACTGGATTCAATATGCGTCTGTTGCAGTGTGACATCAATCAAATAGATGCGATTGATGTGCCAGCATTTCAATTAGATACGAAGAAAAGAATGATATCCAGCATGCGTTTCAATTCGAGTGTTGCATCATGGCAAGACTATGGATCGGTGCACATATTTTATATTATTAACTAATATAGTATATATTACAGTTGAATCAATCAAAATAGCATTAGCATTCGTTTCTCTTCAATTGGTGAATGTTTCTTAATCTCGAGCGTGAACTTACGAAAGTACTGATCTCATATAATGTCTACAAGAATATATCATGCATGCATACTTACTGCCTATGTAAGAGAAAGTAGCCCCAAGAAAACTTTCAGAGTGGATTTTATGTGACCCCAATGACCCAAAGAGCGAGAAAAAGGTGTTTGGAATTATAGAAAAGAACAAAGTTGACCATAGGATGAAATCTTGATGGCCAAGATTCTCGACGACTAGCTCTAGAGATTGCTATATATAGTAGAAAAAAGTATTTTTATATTACTAAAAGATAAAGATTTATTATTATTTTGAAGTTATTATAAATCATGTTTTATCAGTTGTTTAGATATCTTAACATTTGTTTTTTTATCAAATATTTGATGACGTAAAAATAAGACACATGATTTATTCTCCTATTATTCTATATTTTTTTAATATGATAATATAGTTATATATATCTCTTATTTAAATTATTTTAGGCAAAAGATCTCTTATTCGTTAACTCTTGATTTATTGATATATTAGATATTTTTATGTCTTCTTTTCTTTGAATCTTTTAATATTTTAAGCCAATCATATCTTAGTTATCAATAAAATATACGAATTTCATATGTTGAAAGTACTTTTTTTATCAGCTAATCTTTTTTTTATCATACAATGAATATGTCAATACGTTTTGTCTGAAGTTTTCATTTCATTATAAATGATCCGAATTTAATATAAATGAACAATGGTAATTTCAATTTGCATTCATAATGATGAAATGAAAAAGTCACGTTTAATTATTTAGATGATGCAGTGATTTCAAACCATTATTCCTTAGTTAAACCCTATTAACATAAAATTATTTATTATTTACCTTGCGGATTATAAAAACCATTGTATTTTACACATAAATCGCATGTATACTAATATGCTATATAATTCTTCTTCTTCTTCTTCTTCTTCTTCTTCTTCTTCTTCTTCTTCTTCTTCTTCTTCTTCTTCTTCTTCTTCTTCTCTCTCTCTCTCTCTCTCTNTCCCTTCCTCTCTCTCTCTCTAAATATATATATTGAGTATACAAATTTATATGTGAAGCTGTTAAATTTGATGTGTTACCAACAATCCTAAAAGCTTAAGCTGATAGGAAAGCAACTTCTTTATATTTATATTCTTAATACGAGCAACGACGAGGTTTGAACTCAGAACCTCTGGCTCTGATACCATGTTAAATTTGATGTGCTACCAATAATCCTAAAAGGTTAAGCCGATAGGAAGAGCAACATCTTTATATTTATATTCTTAACACTCCCCCTCACGTGTGGGTCGCTGACAATTTTGATCTAGCCCAAAGCCCAACACGTGGACAACTAAGGGAGGAAATTAATTTTTAATACGAGCAACGACGAGGTTCGAACTCAGGACCTTTGACTCTGATACCATATTAAATTTGATGTGTTACCAACAATCCTAAAAGCTTAAGCCAATAGGAAAACAAATTCTTTATATTTATATTCTTAACAGAAGCATCAAGAGAAGATAAATAATTCAAAGGAAAAAGATATGGCTACTCGATGCTTGATTCAAGTCTTTCACCTCCCACATATTAAAAAAATATTAAAGCATGTAAATGGTGGAAAATTAGCAATAAGATTTCAGAAAACCTCTAAAAGTTGTATAGATCTTGGACCGCAGTGACATAAAGTATCTTATCAGCAAATCATCCTCTTTCCACAATATATAGTCATATCAAATTTCTCTCTCTCTCTCTCTCTCTCTCTCTCTCTCTCTCTCTCTCTCTCTCTCACACACACGCATAGTTGCGTACTGAGACGCCTATACCATAGAAAAAGTCAGCGAATTCCTCATATAAAATAATGCCATTTCCCTCTGATCCTTCTTCTCCTCTTTCCTGCCATCATATATCTCCCAAGGAATGAAGGAAATCATTCTCTCCATTAGGTTAAGCAGAAAAAAGCAGAAGAGCTTTTGATTCTACTCTTCTTCCTATTTAAGCTTATTTGCCTCCTTTTACCACCTGCATGATCCCTTCCGAACAAGCAAAAGGAAAGCTCACAACTGCATTCTTGGACTACTACTATCTACTCCTTTTGTGCATACCTGGTAGATCCTCTCATAAGTATAGCTATTTGCCTCATCTGAACCTGTTCCCGCTTCCAAGACACATGTGCGACTATTTCTGGCAAAGGATGGAGAATGACCAAGGAGACCTCACCGACATAGTCCGTGCCGGCAGCCGGGCCATTCCGTCGGCCACCGAGCTGAGGATCGCCGACTGGCAGCTTCCTCCGGAGGCTGCGGCCTTTCCTGCATCGGCGCAACTAGGCCCAACTAATGACTTCGGTGACCCTTTCTTCAACTTCCGCGACCCTCTGATCAATGAATTGGCTGGCGTCGAGCTCTTCAATGGCGCCACGGAAGCTGTGGCAGGCTGCAACGCAGGTGCTGGTGGTTGCGGTGGACTCGCATCCCAGAAGGCTCTCATAGAGGAGGATATCAAGCGGCCTTGTAACATCTTCTCCAGAGTGCTTCAGATCTCGCCCGGCATCGGCAAGCCGTTACCAGTCTCGCCAGTAGCAGCCAGCGAGATGTTGAAGATAAACAGTAGCAGCAGCTTGGTGGCCTGCCCAGTGGACTCCGGAGGCAGAGTTCAGATCTCGTCCCCTCCTCAAACTCCCGGAATTAAACGAAGGTTCATTAGTTTGCTGGTGTTCACATAATACTGAGAATTGACAAGAAATTTTTGTTGGTAGTTTTTATTCTGTAGTTATCCCTTTTTACGTAGTCAACATTTAAAATCTTGGATTCTCTTCATGATCCCCTTTTTCCCCTTGAACTTGTTTAACAATCATGTTTTAGATTTGTCTTCCAGTTAGAAGATCCAACCAACGATAAGGTAGGAACTAGGAAAGTAGTAGTGTTCTAAGACAATAAAGTAGGTAGATAGATACCCTTTCTAAATGTCACACCCCAAAGAGATCTAGACTTTGATATTTAGGTCTAAACTAAGCATGTCACCCACAGGAGGAAGTGGCTGTCTTTTGATGAGAATGATGCATGTACAAGGACTTTGCTTGTCTGAACTGACAGAAGAAACTGATAGATCTACACACAAACTACATATCTAGGTTTAGGGATTGCTGAAGAAGCATGCTGCAGCTGGGATGGGACTTTTCTCCCTTTGCAGAGACCAGCCATAGACGCCTTTCAAGTGGCCACATACCTAAGATGAAAAGAGACAACCACCTGCACAAAAAGCATACCAGTTCTATCGCTGTCATTCTAGTCGCCTCTGCCATTTGCTGCAGCAACCAAACAATTAACTGGATCTATTTCTCTCTAGCACTTATCGGTGTACCTTCTTAATTATATATTATATAGTACTGTAAACATGAGTTAATAAATCATATACCTTAAAGTGTATCTTTTGTTTTAAATTTGGCTTTCTCATTGTAATTATATGTTTGACAGGAGTTAACTACTGATTACTTTAGTTCTTCATTTCACAGAAAAAGCCAGGCAAAGAAGGTCGTGTGCATTCCGGCGCCGGCCGCAGCCAGCAACAGGCCGAGCGGCGAAGTAGTTCCATCTGATCTGTGGGCTTGGAGGAAGTACGGACAGAAACCAATCAAAGGTTCTCCTTATCCAAGGTAAAACTTTTTTCATCATCATCGTATGATGAATTAAATATCCAGATACCTTCTCTGCGAGCAAGCATGTATTTTTTTATTCCTGTTCGTCGGTTTTTTGTTGGGTCGTAGAGCACATGATTGCCGATGTCAAAAAAGTTGAATAATTAACCATATCGTGGATCATGAGAGCTGACTGAACGTTTACCTAATTTTTTTATCTCTCGCTTCTACCAGAGAAAACATGAAGTATTTACGTTTATAATAAAATGTTATACTTTATGCTTTCGAGGAACCATATTTCTCATATGAGTAAAGCACTGGTAACAAAAGAAGAAGAAGAAATAACTTAGTTTAATCCCTCCAATTGCCTTCAATTCTTTATGTTTTGGTTCAAAACATACGTAAGTTGTTTACTTTGTGCAATATCAAGATAAACATGTACATTAGGATGCATATACAGAAGCATCATAATAGTGTGTGGACTTTCTTCCTGACCCCAAAAGAACTTGTATTTGCGCTATACAAGATGCTTATGTCAAGCCAATTTTATTTTTAGCTTAACAGCATGATTATCCAATTATGATTTGGATCATTCATGCGATATTATCTGTCTATATATATAAAAGAAACTTAGAGTTTTGAGCAAAAACTGCTGAAAGTAATGCATGTTCATCTCATGTCTACAAAATATATCCTTTCCTGGAATATTTTGCAGGAAAAGGCCTTATATGTTATTTTTGACTGATAAATATTTGTATAATGAGAACTGTAAGTTGGTTATGCTACAAATTGATATCTATCATTTGACAATGATCATCCTATAAGTATATACTACTTTATAATTTCTTGTATCTCTTGGTTTGGAAAATGCACAATATAATGCGAAAGTTTGCGGTCACTGATGAACTTGCACGCACAGGGGCTATTATCGGTGCAGCAGTTCGAAAGGATGCTCGGCGAGGAAGCAAGTCGAGCGAAGCCGGACGGATCCCAATATGCTTGTTATCACCTACACGTCTGAGCATAATCATCCATGGCCTACTCAGAGGAATGCACTCGCTGGATCCACAAGGTCCCAGCCATCCAAGAACGGCTCAAAGAGTGCAAACAGCAACCTAAGGCCATCCACAGGTACCAAGGAAGGCAGCAAGGAAATGAGTGGCTCAAACATAACTGCTTTAGTAAAAGAGGAAGTAGTTCCGGAGATGGAGAACAGTGCCATTGATTCGTCTGAAGATAATGAATTGGATCTTGTTTTCCACCAAAGCTACAAATCTATGATCCCAGATGCGAGCCGGCCCGAAGACTTCTTCTCGGATTTTGCGGAGTTGGATCCGGATCCAATGAGCCTCATCTTCTCAAGAGGACTAATGGAAGCAAAACCAGAAGAGGAGAAGGGAGAGAATGTCATGAATCCATTCAGTATTTTTGAGTGGGCAGGGAGCTCAATTGGAAATGCCAAGAAAAACTTGTGACAACACTAATTACTTGGCACACCCAAAAGCCATAATAGTTAGAAAGGAAATCATTGAGACTTAACTACTTAGTACAGATAGCATGAGAGTGCGGTCTTGTTTCTAATAGGGCCTAGATAGCTAGCTCTGAACATGCTTAGCTGCAGCTAGAATACTGAGAATGTAGATTGCATTCCTGTTGTAATTTTCTTATGATTAAGAACTGCATATATAGAGATTAGGCTGAGAAAGCCAAGGAGAAGATCATAACTTGGGGAGACCCACAAACTTGGGAATATTGGAGGATGGGACAGAAAGCTGAGGAACAGAAGCTTTCAACAGTTTGATCAAGTACATGACTTAGACATGACTGATAAAGTCTTCTGAGCAAGGATGCTGTCAGAAATATACATACAAGACACAAGCTAGCCTTTTTTCCTTTTGATCACTCTTTTCTTTGAGCATATTGAAGGGTTTTCAAATAAAGGGACATTCGGTGGGTTAGCTTTGCTAAAGAAACTCATGAGATGGCCCAGTGAATACCATGCATTGAAGATTATTATATATAGGATGGAACTCATGCATGCTGGCTGGTCTCTTTGTTCCTCAGCTTTCTGTTTCTATAACCTTCCGCGGTTAGTTAACTAATATACTCCGGAGTTAGCTATTACTTTACTTGTCTCTTGGAGTATGAATACCATACCTTGTTTATGATTTATGAAAGAAATGCTTGTCTGAGTGAAGAGAGAGGATGCAGAGCTCAATGAAGCTTCGATCCAGTTAGCACTCACTCGTTAGCATTTTGATTATACCATAAAATATTTGTGAGAGAGAGAGCTTTGATCCAGTTAGCACTTGCTCGTTAGCATTGATTATACCATCAATCATTTTTAACATCACTCTCTTTCTATTGCTTCTGGAGTATAGAAAATACACCACAATTCCAGACAATCCATCGTTCTCTCCCTCCCTCACTCTGACTAAAGTTGGAACTTCATAATACATGCATGATATGATGTGGAAGTTTAGCCCATTTGGCACTCGGTTCTGTAGAGCGGTTCCTGAGCAATTTTAACAATTGGAATTTCAAAAGGTAATGACCTTTTTTTCTAGGTTTTTAGTGATCAGCTCAGCTGTAGTATCGATATATAAGGGATTTATCATGTCATGGATAAGCAAACTATGTTTATTTACAATATGATTAACGCTAATATATTTTGGAGAACTGTATTCAAAGATTAGCAATGCTTTAATAAATTGTTACTTTCTTTATTTTATATTTAGTTTGTGTTTGTTTGAAAAAAATAGTTAACTTATACATGAATGAAGAATAGAATAGTTATTGTAGAACATCTTTTTGTTGTAAGTTTATTGACTTTGGCAACTTCATGATCCCACCGAATAAAAGAAGAATAAAGTCAAAATTTATTCATTCAAGTATAAGCTCGACTTATTTAGGTTATGTCATGCCTGAATGACTCGATTGTTGGCATTCAAATTTTGGTTAATTTCTTTATCAGCCCAACAATCCGATAATTCATAAGTAATAATTACTAATTAATGACAAGAACATAGCATAAACCATAATTTAGACTTTAGTATTCAATCTTCGGAATAAAAAAAAGTTTAATATCGAATTAAAAAAAAAATAACGTCAAAGATTAGCAAATTTCATAAATTTGGATCTAGTGACATAATAGGAATACTTGGAAGAATTGCTAATAATGTGTTAAATTAGATGTGTTACCAATAATTCTAAAAGTTAAGCTAATAAGAAGAGCGATTCGCGTGTGAGCTATTTACAACTTTGATTTCACCCAAACTCTAATTCGTAGACAACTAAATAGAAAATTAATTTTTAATACGAAGAACATTGATGTTAGAATTCAAGACCTTTGACTTTGATGTCATGTATTGCCAATAATGCTAAAAGCTTAAGCTGATAGTAAAAGCAACATCTTTATATTTATACTCTTAACATTCTACATCTTTATATTTATATTCTTAACACTCTCTCTCACGCGTGGTCCGCTGATAACTTTGATCTATCTGAGAGTCCAACACGTGGACAACTAAGGGAGGAAACTATTTTCTTTTAAATGAGTAACTAGTTAACTACCAACAATTCTAAAAGCTTAAGTCGAGACAAAGAATAACATATTTATATTTTATATTCTTAATACTCCTCTTCAAATGTAGACTGCTGACAACTTTGGTCTAGCCTAGAGTTCAACACGTGGACAATTTAGACTCATGACTTTTAGGCTCTAATAAATATTTTTTTAAACTCATGACTTTTAGGCTCTAATACCATCAGGGACGGAATCAAGATAAAAAATTAGGGAGAACCAACAAATAATAAGCTCTAAAATAATAATTTAAAATAATATAATCATAATTTTAGTAACTAATATTATTGAAGATAATATTAAAAGACTTAGTATTTGTGCATTTTAATATCCGAAAAGAGCATATCAATCTTTTAAATTGTAAAAAACATTTTAAAAAAATAACGTTTTTAATATAAGTAAAAAAATAAATTGATAAAAGTATCTTTTTTATTATGTCTTATAAATTTTTATTTTTATTAGTCATGGTAAAATTTGAAAGAATAAAAACTAGAGTCATCGTTCTAAAGAATAAAATTATTTACATTTTTTTATCAATCATAAACGTAAAAGTTGAGATATTTATGAAAACATAAAATAAAATAAATGTGCATCATGATCAAAATGTTCAATGGTGTCCTCAATCATAATTTTTAAATAAGATTATCATAATAAATTTATAGGTACAATAAAATTTTAAGAACTAAATTATCATAAATTTAATCAATAAATAATAATTAAAATTAATAAAAAAGGTGCAAACTATATTTTTTTTATTTCAATCATATTAACTATACAGAAAGTTGAGATCTAAGAGTCCATTCAAAATATAATTTGAATTTACTTCATGCATACAATATTAACTAAGATATGAATACATATAAGTTAGCCACTAGTCATGATACTTAAATAAAAAAAATAATAGTTATTTGATTTTATTATGATTTTAACGCTAATTTATTTATATATTTAGCAGGGGCCAATACATTCATATTTCTAAAATTAATATATTGTCTAGGGCATATGGCCCCCTAACATGCACGTAGGTCCATCCCTGAATACTATGTTGCGACAGTAAGAGCAACTATCTTTATATTTATATTCTTAATACTCCTCACGTGTGGGCCGCTAACAATATTTTTAATAGGACCAATATAAAAATTTGAACTTATGACCTCTAGCTCTGATATCATATGAAATTATATATTCTACCAATAATCTTAAAAGTTTAAATTAATAGAAAAAGTAATATATATATATATATATATTAAATCTTCATTTATTAATAAATACAATGATTTCTATACAATATAGTTTAAAATAATTGGAACAACAAAATTGCTCCTCCATGTGAGGTCTCGTTTTGATCAAGCATGAAACTAAACAACTCGAGGATGGAGTCTTCGAAATTTAGACACTCATGTTTGTAATTTTTATTTTGTATTGAGAATAAATTGTTAACATTTGAATTATTTTACATCTTGTAAATATAGGGGGAGTGATCGACCAAGAATCAAAATAATAAATTAAAACGAGAAAGAAAGATTGACATACAAATTTTTAATGTTGTAAAATCTTTTTGATCAATGTGAATAAGAAAAAAATATCCACGGACAAAGAATGTCATCACCAAAGAGTTTTCACTATATCGTAAGATATAGAAGACAGTAGATCATAAACCCCTAACTCTTTATAAGGGTTCACACCGCAGGGGCAAAGCCCCCGCACCTTTCATGGGAATTAGTGTCGAGCTACGGGCTTGGGCCTAACGGCCCAAGCCTGCCGCTACCACCACAGATTACTTTGTTTTATTTTTTTTTCTTTCATAATTCAAAATATAGTATATAATCATTCAAGGCACAACAACATATTATTATTTATTATTTTCTTAATTACTAAATAGAGAATTTCTCTACTGTCAAAGCCGCAATTTTTTTGATGTTTTTATGTCTGCATTTTGCATACACCTTTATTTCTCACAACAAGATTAATGAATAGAAAACTAGCTCGAAGGGAAACACATATATTTTAATTTTTGGGCATTCCTTAGAGTGTCCAATTTAATTCTTAAATGTACTTTATGTAACCAGAAAAATATTGAAAAAACAACCACTGATCGCATAACGCCCGTTGCGACGATGCGTTTAGACGTTTTCCGAATGGTGAGGACGTTCTGGATACGTCTGATCGAGATCCAAGGGTCAACATGATGCCTAAAACCTTGACTTGGCGTGTTCTAAACGTTTGGATCAGCCCAGGGTCCATGACCTTGGGCATTCTTAAGGGAATAAATGCCCACGCTCAATCACATCTGTTTTTTCTTTTAATTGTTTTCGACACGTACCGATCATTTGATTCGTGGAACACAAAATTTTATTATTTTTAATATAAAATAATACTGAGTTAATTACCAAAGAAATTGCTACCTAGTTTTTTTTTAATTCATGTAAACCACAAAAGTCAATTAAATACTTTTGTTTGTTCGAGTAGGCAATTACTTTCTAATACTTATATTGTAATTACTTTATGTAACAATTTTTTTTGTACCGTTTTGATGTTTGGATGTTGGTTTCCAACAACGCAATTTGCTTCTTTTTAAACATGTGTATACATAAAGTAAGTGAGGAGAGGGACGTCTTTCCCTTCATATGGCTATCGATTCTAGATTCGATGGTCAAAATGTCGAACTGTCGACAATTTCCTATTTTTAATTTGATCCAAATAGACTATAAACACATTCACTTGAAGCACTACATTTTAAATATCATTCCCAAACGGTGCAAGTTATTGCTCTTTCTTTCTTGTTCTCCTTTTTTTTCTCGACTATTTGTGTACCTTTTGATAACACGCAAAAGGCATCGGGTGAGTGGAAGGCAAATATAAAAATTTTTCTAATTAATAATAATATGAATTGTAACATCTGCAAAAACACATTTCACTATGTGATAGAATATTCATTTAGAGATGCTTTTTTTTTTACTTACATTTCCATAAGGAACACATGATGTGAAAGCAATAATATTAAAATAAAACTTCAAAAATAAGTATAGTCAAATAAAAAATTTTATCACATAATTATTCAATAAAGAGAAACATAGCTAACAAAAGTTCAATAAACTTGATTGTAAAATTATATTGACACAAATTAGATTCCTATTATATGCAAGTCACAATGTCACGCGACATTTGTATTAGTGTCTTCACTTATCAATTGTGCTCATACTTGTAGAATCAAAAGCACAAGAGACAATTCTCCCATATGCGATGAATCACGATATATAATAGTAATAATCAATAAGAAAAAATATATATGAAGGTAAAATAAGAAAATATGTCATAACAATAACTTTCTTTTAACTTATAATTTTCTTTCCTTATGTGACTATAGTTCAATCATGACAATAATCAATTGCACCATATGATGTACAATAGCTCAATGCTCAATATGTTCATGCTCATGTTGATTCGTTATTTTATATTATTCTTTTTGATATCATCAATGGATACAATATCAGTTACATCATAACTTCATGATGTACAATATATAGTATTCTCATGTCCAGTCTTAACATAAGTCATCTTCATTCTTAGTCTTAACATAAGCCATCTTCATTCTTTTCTAATTATCTTATCTTTGTCAAATATTTACAATAAATAGTGAGTCTTTATGAGAGCATTGAAGATTCAAGTTGCTCCGCCATAGGCATGGCTAACTAGGTCATAAAGTGCTCATTAGTAGTCTCAGTAATCAAACGGGACAAGTCTCGCATTCGAGATGAATCTAGCAGTCGGATAAATCCTACGGTCAACGGGGATCCTCCTATTAATGTGATAAATTCAATCATAATAATTAATAATTTTTAATCCTATTTACCAATTGAGTAGTCCGCTCACTTCTAGATTGTTTCCAAGAAATCGTAGATCATAACAGTAACTTAGGAAAATCAATCATTAAGGGTAAGCAATCATTTCAATATCAATGCACATATTCCAACGTCATTCATCATGTAGAATACGACCTACGATGAATATCAACACAATATACACTAGTGGTTATTAAACAATATGTAAGTCATGAAAGATCCGAGGCAACAAGGTCGGTCGAGTTGACATGACTCATTCGGTATATAAGTTATATGTATAAGTTAACACGGTCCATATCGGGTATAACTTAGGTCGTGTTAGAGTTATGATTCGTCTCTCGTCGCCTATGATTCAAGGAACACCGACTATGTCAACGTGCGACATGGTTCGTCTTCCATCTTCAATTGCATCGATCACAATGTTGTCCGCGTTCAATTATTTTCAACTCATCCAACGAACCGCGGTGCATTTATTATTATTGTTGTTCGAGGAATGCGACCCGTGTACAATGGTGACATGGTCCATTTTAGGTCAGGTTCGAGCTATTCAACGGACACGGTCCACTTTCCTATCGCTGTCATCCGAGAAAACACAACCTATGTTCGATCGATGCAGTCAACGTCGTGCCGCAGATGCGGGTTGTGTCCGTAGGGACTGTGCTTGTTCGGCCTTCCAATTCTTTCTGATAGCCATAGTCTTATCTCCATCCCAAGATTAATCCAAATGCATTATTCTTAATAATATGGTACCAATATTATTATTTTAATACGAAAATCTTATCGTTAACAATTCTCTCCAATATTTTATCAATCACATATGCAATTGTCTAGGTTAATCATCTAGGTACATATCTTGATTACAGATGATCTAACTTCTTCTCCCTCGTCAGTGTTCGTTCTCTTCGTTACTCTCCCGTGACAAATCTTCTTCCTCTATTGGTTGCTGCTAGTACCCTTTCTCTTCTCCTATAATCCATAAGGAGAGAGAAGGAGAAGGAGAGAGAGGAAGAAAGGGATGACAAACTTGTGATGACTCGAGAAAATAATGAGGGCATGAAAAAATATTTCGTCGCTAAGAGTTTATGTAAAGAGATCCTAGGGTTTTCAAGTAGTTTAAAAATAAATTTAAAATTTGAATGCGCAATTTAAATATCATAGGATTTCTGCAAGATAGGACGTGACACAATTCGTTTTCGTTTAATAATTTAGCTTGCCTTATCCGAGTGCAACACGATCTGCGTCCACTTTCGACAAGATTTGTGTTGAACATTTCTTCTCCATTTTCGACTTATTTCACAGGTCCGACGCAACACTCTATCATTCAGGTTGGACACGACTGTCTTGAATTTTTTTTCTTTAATAAATTTTAATTATTTCAATTTGTCGGGTGTTACACGAATTATTTTCTCCAACATCCTTCACACATTATATTTTTTGTTTATATCTAATTTTCAACTATACAAGTTTACTTATCTCGCTTTGAGACAATCTTCTTTAATTTATTTTATATATTTATAAAGTATTTTTTTACCTTTATAATTTAAAATAATATTTTATTGACATCTAACTCTCAATTAAAAATTTATCATTCTTAACTTCTTATCTTATTGCAACTTCGAGGCTGACCTCCTCATGCCATCGGCAAAGGGCCTCCAGGTACTCGCTCTTTTTTTACTTTTTTTTTATTAAAACCTGTTAGATAAATATCTAAAAAATAATATGGTTGAAATTATAAGAGAAATCGAGATTTCACAATTGAATTTTTTTACGTCGAAAAAAAGTTATTGTAAGATACTTTTAAAAAATGTTTTACTATAATTTTTTAAAACGTCAAAATTTTCTACAATGTTTTCAAACAGGCATCATTAAAAAATTATTACGATAAAAAGTGATGAAAAGATCTTATTATCAAAGCAGAACAAGTGTAGAGATTGAAAATAGTAATTTACATTTGAGGGTCATGTAAAAAAATTATTGTACAGATATAGACAACTACAATTTTTTTTTATAAAACTATGTCTTAAGAGTAAAATTGATATTCTATAATTAACAAAAAAAAAAGGACGGAAGAATGTCAAAGTGGGACAAAGAACTGAAAATTAGGTACCGAAAAATTTGTAATATATCAGTGGTTAGAGAAAATAACTTTTATGATATTATTCATCCCATGCCTTGGTGTATTAAAATAAGGTACACAATAATCAAGAAATAAAGGGAAAAATAAATGAAAGAAGATCGTTGAATTTAATTCAATCGTATAATATTAAATTTATGATAAATAAAAAAATAAAAATAATATTCATCATAAATTTAATATTATAATTAAGAAGATAAATAATATAATATTATTGATTCAAGTAGGTTATAATTTTATTTCTCATAAATTTTATGGTTTGGCAATGACAAACTGTAGTGTTTATGTTTAGTATTTCTATCAAATAAAAAATAGGAAGATCTCGGCAGTCCAATATTTTGTCGGCAGTGTCATAAACTACAGCCTTTTTTTAATGGAAAAGATTTGCTACTAATTTTGGGTACAAACTTATTTGCATTAATATTGAAAGTTATTATAAAATTTATAGATGTGAAATTTAAAAAAAAGTACAATAAAAAGTGGATGGTCAAAACAAAATGCTGCTGCCCCTAATGGGTGTTTGGATTGAGAGGATACTTGAGAGGAGGGTAGTAATTAACCTTATTTGAATAATAATTTTTTTAAAGGGAAAAGTTAAAAATTAACCTCTTTTTTTTTCTTAACTAACTAAAAATTATTACCTCCAAATTGGAGTTGAACCATTTTCTTCCCTCCCCTCCCTTCCCTTCTCCCCTCCCTTCCCTTCCCCTCTTATATCCAAACATACCCTAAATCCTCCACTAGTTAAAAAAAAGAGATGTATTGTACAATAAAATTTAGATTTTAGATTAATGCATTTTTTTCGCATTTAAACCTCGGCTATAGAGTTTAAACTATAAAAAAATTTCAATTAATATTAAAAAAAATTGTGTCAAAACAAAATAATAAGTTTAGAAACTGCAATGGGTAAATTTATAGATGATAAATTTTTAGATGAAAAAGCAGAGAGTACAAAGAAATACTACTAATAATAATATTGTTATTATTATTAATTTCATGGATTTTTATATTCTTTTTCTTATTTATTTCATGGAAATAAATCCGAGTTGGAGTTTTTTATATTAACTCGGTTCCCACGCCAATTTGAAACAGCTCCACCATCTCTCTGACCCTCTCCTGGTGGGAATCGTCGCCGGAGGTGTTGCCGTGCCGGAGACGATGACGACGATCATGGCGCCATTGCAAGGCAACCACCACGAATACGAAGTAGCGCCTCCGTCGCCCGCAGAGGGGTCCCTGGAAACAACGCCGGAACCTGAGAAAACGGTGCCTGCGTCGGATGATAGGCCCGTCCGCGTTTACGCCGACGGGATCTTCGACCTCTTCCACTTCGGTCACGCCCGAGCTCTTGAACAGGCCAAGGAATTGTGAGACTTGGCCTTTTCCTCCCAATTCGATTTGCCAATGTAATTTCTGTGAATAGGTTTACTATGTGATTTTTATTGTGCAGAATTTATGGATTTTTACAAACAAATTAGGTTTCGGTAGTAGGAAGTTGTGTGAATTCTATCTGTTTGGTTGATTCACATGAATTGAGCAGTGATAAGTGTGAGTACTCTTGTTGGATTACGAGGTCTCGGCTGCAGGGAACATTTTTAGTTCAATTTTGTTTGCAAACGCAATCACCATCTTTTACTCTTGAGATATAATTGTTTCTCTATTTGTTTAGATATTTTATTAACGTAGGTAACATATGTCACAAATGAAGATTCAATTCAACTAGTACTAGTTTTAAAATCATCTACTCTGTAAAGGCCTGAGTAATTTTGCAAAGTATGTTTATCCAACAGTATCATTTACAAATTTAGGAACTTTATGTTTGTCCTTCTATTGAAAGTTAAACTGATGATGTTACTTGATCATGATATTGGTTAACGGGTGTTCTTGGACTAATTACGATTCTTTTGCAGATTTATCAATACATATATACTTGTAGGATGCTGTAATGATGAAATCACCTTAAATATAAGGGGAAAACCGTAATGACCAAATCAGAGTGTTATGAATCCCTTTGACATTGCAAGTATGTAATTATTCCATATTTTATTGCTTCTGTAGTTAATATGAGATACCTGATTGTCTTCTCTCTATATTTCAGTATCTAGTTGTTAATTATAAATTGAAATATTTTGTGAAATTTATTCACACAACTCAACAATCTTTATTCAAATTCATGTTTTGTCTCACACATTCTTCTGAAGTTCATATTATCTTGTTTGCTGGTTAATAATAGAGAGGTTTTTTAGCGTTTATCATAATAGTTTCGAAAGAAAAAGAATGCTGACCTGCTTGATGTGTGTTCCATTCATATTTGAGTTTGTTTTGTTATCATCCTATTGTTATCCTGTCATGCATAAGCTCAGCTTCCAGTAATAGAATCATAACAACTACGTGTAAAACTTTGAATTACAGATTTTTCTTTTCAAAGCATGCTTCAGAATTTTGTTTCTTTGCCCACTATTGTTTTTTTTTTTAATTTTCTGATTGATTTATTTCTGACCACTGTTTCAGGTGGGTAGATGAAGTTATATCCAATGCTCCATGGTTATCACAAAGGAGTTCCTTGAGAAACATAGAATTGATTATGTTGTCCATGATTCTCTTCCGTAAGTGTATCCAGATTGAACTGGATGTTCTTTCATTCCTTTGAATAAAATAATAGCTTCTTTATTATCTTGAGAATGACCTACTATTGAAGTAGTTGGTATTTCTAACTTTTACCCGTTGAAGTTGTAAGTATTGGTTGCTTGATCATACATTAATTGGTCATTAATTTTTTATTTATGCATGGTATCAAAAAGGAATTTTTTTGTATGGTACATGTTTCATTGCTATGTGCTAAAAGAAGCTGCGTCAACATTCAGAATAAATTACTAAATGTTATTTAATAAAACCACATCAAATTGTTTTCTTGTTACCAACTGCTGGTCATCTTTACGGAATATCGATTATACTTCAGTAGAACTATAATCTTTTAATCTACTCTTTCATTGCCACTACTTTCTTGTTGCTCTTATGTGCCTTATGGTTGTGTCATATTTTTGGCAGGTATGCGTGTGCAAGAAAAAGATCGAATAATATTTACGAAATTATCTTCTTTCCTTTAATGCATAAATTTAAATGAGGTAATGAATGACAATAATAAAGAGAATTAAATTACACCAGAGGCATACAAGATTTACGTGAAAAATCTCTCAAGATAAGAAAAAAAAATCACGGGTGCGAGCAATAAATCTTCCCCTATGAAAAAGTAGGATACAAAGTTTCTTCTCTGATCTCAGCAAAGGAATACAGAAATAAAAGTCTCAAGAAATAAACTTGGATCTCACAGAATAATCTCTCCGGAAACTGGGATAGAAGTTAGAAGGATCTCACCGGAATATAAAAGATTGATGAGAAGATTGTAAAAAATCTGTGCCTGAAGTTTCATCGAAAACGAATCAAAATTCGCCTCCAAAAAGAATACCTAAAGGCTTTCTCTTTCCTCTCTAATTTTCTCAATCCTTCTCCTCGGCGGATGTGCAAATACGGTGGCTGAAAAATCCTTTTTTTTGCCGTACATCATCTCACGGCTCCAATGCTTTTTTTTTTTAACTTGACATGATGACGTGTTGGAGTTGGATTAGTCCAACTCCCACGCAATCTCTTTCTCCTTTTTATTTCTTTTTTTTTGGACCCGACGTTAATTAATAAAGATCCAACAAACTCTTCCTTCTTAATTATGCGGAGGGCTCCAACAAACCCGCATGCTCCATGCAAAATAGTCTTCTTTCTAGGTAGAGGCTTAGTCATCATATCTGACACAATCTTATCAGTATGGATCTTCTAAAGGTAAAATCTTTTCTTTTTAATCTCATCACGAATTCAATGATAACGCACATCAATATGCTTGCACTTATAATGGAAAACTAGAATGCTTACTCAGATGTATAGCACTCTGATTATCGCAGTGAACATGATAGTTCTTCTGCTTCAGGCCTAAGTCCTTCAAAAATTGCTTCATCCATAGAACTTCCTTGCATACTTCAGTAGCTGCGATATATTCTGCCTCAGTTGTTGATAGTACAACACACATCTATAACTTGGACTGTCATGAGACTGCTGCTCCTGCAAATATCATCAAGTAACCAAAAGTAGACTTCCTACTATCCAAATCACCTGTCATATTAGCATCAATATAGCCCTCTAATACTGGATCAGAGTCACCAAAACATAAATAAACTTTAGAAGTGCCTTGAAGATATCTGAGAATCCATTTAACTGCATCCCAATGCTCTCTACCAGGATTTGATAGGAATCGACTGACCACTCCAACTGCATATGCTATGTCTGGCCTTGTGCAAATCATTTCATACATCAGACTACCAACTGTAGATGCATATAGTACATACTTCATCTTTTGTTTCTCAGCATTATTTCTTGGACACTGTTTAGAACTCAACTTGAAGTAACTTGCAAGTGTAGATGAAACTGCTTTTGCATTCTTCATATTGAATCTCTTCAAGACTTTCT
>LTAE01007196.1:6544-18722 GCA_001647135.1 Pontederia paniculata
TGTGGTGCATGCTATCAGGTGCATTAATTATGCATGATGAATAATACATCTTAGCACTTTTCTAAACATCTCTTGATCAAACATATGTTTAGATCCACATACACTGCAGTACGTATATATATACTTGTATGAAATATACATATGTCTGCTTGCAGGTGAGATGTACTAATAGCAACTACTGCTCGAGCGATGGCGTCGTGATCGTGATCACAGATTCGGGAGCCAGCGATAACACGGACTTCATACTGAGCCAGCACGCTTTCAGTAAGATGGCTCAGAACGCCGATGCAGGGGCTTCTCTTTTGTCACTTGGTGTGGTCGCCATCGAGTACAGAAGGTCTATATAACTACTTTATTATCAATGCTCTATTATTATTATTATTATTATTATTATTATTATTATTATTATTATTATTATTATTATTATTATTATTATTATTATTATTATTATTATTACCACCTTGCAGTCTAAACCAAACATTCTTATTTTGTATTCCAAATATTAAAAAAAAATTCTTGTTAACTGGTTTTTTTTCACTAATCTCCCCTTAACCTATCAATTTGTTTAAATCACCCCTAAACATTCGTCTCATTATGCTAGCTGCGTTAACATTTCAGTTGTCTTATATTTACAATATTTGTTAAATTACTCTTTTACCTTTAAATAAAATATAAAAAATAAAACATAGCGTCGAGTTTCAACAACAGTCTTCCTCCGTTGAAAAGGGATGCTTGGGACTGCCCCTATTTCTTTTTTCACTTTTTCCTGGTTTTTCAATGATTTATTTTTTAGAGTAAAAAAGTAATTTAAGAAATACAAAAAAATAAAATAAAAAAGTTAACACTATTAGCGGTTTGTGTAGAAGTGAATATATTTGAAAAGGACAAGAAATTAATAGTTTAAATATGAAAAAAAACCTAAATAAATGTGTGGTTATAAAGAAAACATTTTCCTCCAATATATCATCTCATTTGTTATATGTCAAATAAATTAACTTATTTTGTACACACAATCAAATACTCGAAACAAATTATCCTTTTAATTTACAAAAGATTTTTCTCTGCAACTTATTTTCAATAAAACTTTATTCATATTGGAGCTTTTAAGTAATAATAAAATGTACCACAGGTAGTTTTAATCTTCTTTCTCATACTGAAAAGTAAATAGACAAAGATACAGTCATACACCATCCGAACTCTTAATTCTATGAAGATATACAGATATATTTGCAATTTAACAAACGAACTTAGAAGGAACATGCAATCCTTATAATTGCTCTATGCTAATATTTCAATTGTATTTTGACATGTTTGGAGCAGGGTAACTTGCAGCTACCCAGGGAAAAACATTGCATTCAAGATCGACCAGAGCAGCAATTACCCCTACTACTTTGCCTTCCAGATATGGTACCAAGAAGGAGACCAGGACATAATTGCAGTCCAATTGTGCGAGGTACTTGACATGGAATAAGGACAGAAATAAGCTCCGGCAATTGTACTCTTATCATAGCCATCATTGTAACTCCTAAGAAAAACATAATTCCAGCTCATGTTCTCACATTGAACTTTGGTTTCTGTGGATGCAGACTGACAACTTGACGTGCAAGCTCTTGGACAGGAGCCATGGAGCCGTGTGGGCGGTGTCACCGCCACCAAGTGGACCTCTCTCTATAAGGATGTTATTGAGTGGAGGAGAAGATGGGGATGAATCATGGTTGGTGCCAACAAATAACATACCACAGAATTGGACGGCTGGAGCCATATATGATTCCGGAGTGCAAGTTTGATTGCATCCATACGCTTGGAATCTAATATTTTAGAAGCATCAGATTAGTGATTCATGTGCACTTTCATATCTTCCTTCAGGTTATTTATATTGGGATTCAACTATTATATGTAGGTTGACTTGTTTAGTTTAGCAAAGTGGCCAGTCCCACCTTTCAAGACGAATAAATTCAGGAATAATTATGTTCCATCATCCTCTGTCTATTCTTTCTTTTTGGGTCAAGACCTACTAATCATATGTCTATTTTGATAAATCGACAAACCTAGACTACTAATAATTGGAATGAAGAACACAATCAGAAATGTTGTGCATCAAAGAAGTTTCAGTTTCATGTTTTGTTTTATTCGAATACATGGAACTCCTAGTTTAAAGATCCATACTTCACTAGTACTATTATAAAATTTCAGACAGCCTCCAGACTTTATTCAGATACCATATAATCCATGCATTTGCAACACCATATGCAGTTATACTAGGACACAGCACTGATAAAGCTATCGAGATAATTTACAATCACGATTTTAGCATGATTTGCATATCCAACTTCCTATCTTATGCTAGAATTCAAAATTGTAGAATTTCATGTACAAGATAAACAAAAAAAGAATAACATTCTGAAATAAGAAACACCACTGAAGTGAGTGAGTGACTCATGTTTTTCTCCTACTCCAGTTTGTAGCTCAAACTTCTTCAAGAAGTTTGTCTATTTCTCCTCGATTTCAATATCAATTATATCAGGTCCTGACCCCTTAGATCCTCTTGAAGCATCATTTCTTGGCTGCCAAACAATATTTCCACAACCAGTGCAGCGAATGGACATGCTGCGCACTCCCACGAATCGCCTTTGGCAAGCAGGACAGGTACCCTATTTGATAAATCCAGTTTCAAAGAAGCATCAGTGTTTCAAACTTTCAACAAGAACAATAGAATATTATCATGTTCCACATGATACATCAAAGCAGAAAATTAAGTCTATTCCCCCTACGCCACAATTAATTGGAAGAGTTTAAATTGAATCTGGTATCAAGCTAACTCCCTAGTACTCTAACATGTCATTATTTCCTAACTTTTTTTTTGCAATCTGATTGGCACAATTAGACAACGGAACAGCTAAAAGCCTAACTCCTTAATGTAGAGGACATAGCTGGTACATGAAAAGCGATAAGTAACAAATCATTTTGCTGAAGGTAGAACTATATGCTCCTTTGCTTCATCAGTGTCTTAATGTACTTTGGATGAGTAAAATACCTGATGTTATAACAGCATAAAATTCAAGCAACACTAGTAATAGATTTTGCTTGTTACCATATGAAGTAAAAACTGTGTCTACAGTTATATTACCCTACACACACACTTTTTCCAGTTTGTTAGCCTTTAAGTGGTTTGAAACATGGACATACTTGTTTGAGCTTTTCATTGCTGTCAATTCCTATCTAGAACATTGAGTTTGGAAAAAAGGAGATAAAGGCGTAGAACAATCTTTTGTTCTATGCCTATGTAACAATCATCTAACAGCGTAGAACAATATATTTTTAGAAGCAATGTTGAACAATATTAATTTTCATTTTTGTACAATTTGAGACACATGTGGTTTTGACCAAAATTGTGATACCCACATAATCAGCCATCAAGGTATTGATGGTTGTTTCATTGGTGTGAAACAAAGCTTGTTCCATACCGTCCTTATCCCCCTTTGGAAGAATCTGCATCAATATCCTAATAGTTGCAATATCTGCAAAACTTTTTTGTGTTTGAAGTCTTGTCATAGGACTAATAATGGTGGGAAAGAGTTAATCTGAAGCATGATATTATCCTCTATACATGCCATCACTCCAATATCCAGAACATGGTTTCTGTCTATAATACAATATATAAATAATAAGCGCCGATGCTATAATAAGATCGTACGGGCATAAAGTTGCCTGTCCTTGAAAAATGTTATTTGTCACTTTTTACACTGGAATATGTGATCTTGGAAAAGCAATGTATCACATTATGATGAGAATCTCTCATTCGCAAATTATATCGGAGGTTGTTAAGAACAGAACAAACTAAAGTGAGAAAGGCATGATTCTGCAAATATGATTTTTTAAAATTACTCGATATATTTAGAGAAAGAATTGCTTGAAATTTGCAATTTCTTTGTCCGCATGTACGAAAGCTGGTTATCTGGATAAAATATGGATGAGAACAACAAAAAATGGTTTAGATGTCTTTGATGGATAATGTCAAACAAATTTGATGCTTATGCTCAAACACAAAGTTTGATAAGGGTAAAGTAGGAAAAAAAGGAGTAATAGAACCATAGTTGTGCCATCAAGATGGACTTCTTCAATCTTGATGAAACATGATTGATGACGTGTGTGTAGGGTGTGAAAAACAAGCTCAGTTCCAGACTCACAGGTTGTGACAGGTTACAGAGATGACACCACCTGGGTGTGAATTTCTGGAGCTGGGGGTAGCCAAACAAATTCAACGAAATCAACAAGTTTTAAAAATATTTTCTAAACATACACTCCAGCTGCAAGTATACAACCTTCGTTATAGTATGTTAGGATTGAATCCATAGGAAAATTGAATTTCACCACTTAACTACTCTATTTTAAATCGAATCACGAGAGTAAATATTTGCGCAGAAATGGAATGTAATAAAACTGAAATCTGAAAAGAAAATAGAACAATATATTTTTGGAGTTTTTAAGATAGAGCAAGGTAACAAGATACGAAGGAAGAAGAGAACAAATCACCCAAATGGGAGAAACAACCGGGAAATGGAAGATGTTTTCGGACTCCCATGGTCAATGCAAACATGAAATATTTGAGCCACTAGATCAGTTAGTCAAGGATGTATTAAGCTAAAGATAAATGATGATTTATATCTAGAACGTTCTTGGGAACATAACAATATATATTTGCAAGTGTTAGTGGACTAAGATCCAGAACCAATGATGATTGCATAAAGGCGGCATAATGAGGCACTGGTAATCCTTATCAGGATTGGAAAATCTGAACTAGTAATTAAACTGAAGAAAATAAAACCATACAACTAAAACCATAATGAACTCCTATTCAAGGCCCCTGAATATTGTTCTTTTTTTAGAGGAATATAATATCATCAAACTTCACAACAAGAATTTAAAAGCTGAATAATGCAAATTGAACATGAGTGGTTCCGTGGCATGTATAAGATGAAACTACGTCAATAGGAATTCACAGCCTTCTACAGTTTCAAATATCAAGATACAATAGTCACCTCTGTTGTGATTTCTGGAATTACAATACACCTAATTTCTTTCGAAGATAAAGATATTCCTAATTTCAAAAAATAAATGTGGAACTTTGATACATTTCAGCAGAAAAATGGGACAAGCTCCTCAAATGTTTTAGAACAAATTTCTATCATAAAGATTCTTTTCTTATTCAACCCAAGAATGACAGTATAGAAAAAATCATATTTCAGTTAAATACATTAACAATAGGTGAAAGAAAGATAAACATACCTCAATAGGAGAAAGATTATTGGCAAATTTTCCAATGAGAAAAGGAGCCGCAAATGGCAATACCCATGTAGCTAAAATGAATATTCTGAACATCCAACCAGATAGTATGAACCACAACAAGAAGACTGTCTACAGAAAAGAGAAGACAAATAATAAAATATAAGCAGTACATAAGTGCAGGTAGAAAATTTTCATAATAAAGAACTTTTTGTATTTTTTGTCAGACCAAGAAGATACTGGATGAGAAAAAATCACATGAATCCATTATAGCTCAAAAGGAATTTTAGTATCTTCATGTTCATGATTGCAACGATGTATTCTTGAATATGCGCAACAGAGCCTGAGGATAATGGCTGTAAATTCACAAATTAGGTATTTCTTCTGCCTATTATTGTTGTACTATATATTGTGGCACTATCCAAGGTATTTCCACCTTCCCTCAAAATGGGATGATATATCTAAGATACAGGCATATAGGTCTCATGAGTCTTTCCACTCGAAAAAAGAAAAGATAACATCCACCCACCTCATTATTATTTTCATACAATGTTGTGGCACCCGTTGCTTCTATGCTACAACCAAGCTATTGATTGTTACTAACTATAGTCATGTTTAGTCATATTTTTTCCCTCAAAAAAGATTATATGGAATTGAGCACATGTGCCATATTTGGTAGTACTATAAGTTTCAGAACTTACATGTGTAAATCTACATACATGATTCACCATTAGTCTGAACTTTCCAAAATTCATACCAGTTTTCAAAAATCCTTATTTCATAACATGCGGGTCCCTGATGTAACGTGAAGATTTCGGATAGAATTTATCATACTTGTAAAACTTTTTGAATATTTTACTTCATATTCAAGCAGGTTCAGGCATTTGAGAAGCCCCATTTCAATATACAGACTTGGGATGTAAATAACTGCAATCAAACATATGAATCTATTTGGTTCTACAAAATTCAACATTAATCAGCTCAAAGTTACTCGTCATCCAAACTCACTCCAAGTCCTCTGCCTAGGGGTGTTCTGTAAAAGTCATTCAACTCTTTCTGGTACTGTAAAAAAGGAAAAGCGCAGATTAGACAATTAGATCATCTTTAAAAAGTGCAATCACAGAGGAGCAAAAGAAAGATGAGGGAAACTATAACCTTAGGCCAATTCCTCGAGAAGTCGACAGAGAAAGACCTCCAACGCCGGCCGATGCCGAACTCCTGGTCGATCTCGCGCGCACGGACGGCCGCCGCGCGGGCGGCGGAGTCGAATCGGCGAGAGAGAGAGTACTGGCGGTCGAGGCGCTCAGCTGTGCGACGAGCCTCGAAGGCGAGCTGCTCGATGCCGTTGTTGGCGCTCCTCCAGGCGTCCCGGAAGGCCTCTCCGGAGGCCACGCGCTGCGCAAACCCCTCAAAGTCGCTCCGGCCGAAGGCGCGAATGGGCCCGACGACTGGCAACGAAGTGGAGGAAGAGGGGTAGGGGCGATGGGTGGCGGCCCGCCGCGGCGATGCCACCAGCGGCGGGTGAAGGCGAAGCTTCGGGCGCCACGGGAGGGTCGTCGTCGCCATGGAACTGCTGCCGCCGCGAGGCGAGTGGAGAAAAGTACAGAAGCGGTCGAGGAATCGGGTGCGTATTTGAGGGCCTCAAAGGCATATAGCGGCGTGCTTGATTCCGGTTTTGGGTAATGCTAACATTTTTTTTATTTTTTCCCAATTAAATCGTTTACAATGAAAGAAAATAATAAAATAACAAACTCATTTATCACTACTTTAAAATTACTCTCTTTTTTAGAACAAATAAACATGTATTACCAAAAAATAGTTCGACATATTTTTCAAAACATATTCTAATAAAAAATCTACATTTCCAAGAGAAAAAAAATATATTACAATTAGTATCGACCCAATATGACTTGACGATCCGAACATATATAATCTCAATTAGGTCATATAGACTATTATTCATGTCAAATCCAAATTGATAACCATGATTTTTCACTGGATCGGGATTCGAATCGATCCAACTCTCAATTAAATAGAGTTTGATCATTACTCGAGTCAGATATGAATCGATTCTGTCATAATTTGATCATCAATAAGTCGGATATATGTTTCAAATTTTCAAACTTAATCAATCCGTTACGTTGACCAATCTTCAAATGTGCGATACCGAAATATGGAATTTGACAATAGATTTTCAAATATCAATTTTCTCGAAGAAGTGTTGTACTACTTTGAAGAGAAACAACAACGGCCACTAATATGATGATCCGAACTTATATGTATTATTTATTAAATTTGAACTAATTTATTTTTTATAAAATTTTTTATATTACCTTAAAATTAAAATATATTAAAATTTATACTTTATATATTTGAAAAGTATTACAAACTTTTGAAAATAAATATATTTATTTCTTTTTAAAAATATAATTAATATTAAATATTATAAACAAATAATTAAAAATATGAAAAAGATATTCAATTCGATCGGTCAACTCCGATCTCGTGAAAATTGGATTGAATCAAATTCGATAATTAATTTAATATCAATCTAATATAATCTAACTCAATTAAAATTATGAATTTGAGATCAAGTTCGAACACAACACATGAACATGTGTTGTATTATTACTTCAAGCATTACGCAAATAATTAATAGTTAAATTATGTTTCATAAATCCATTTTGATTACGAATTTACATTAATAAATTTATAACCATCCCACGTATGAAGAGGGGATAAACGTTCGTCTTAAATGCAGTAGAAAAAAATGTGCTCTAGTTATTTTCTTCAAGATAAGATGAACCCTTTTTTATCTTATCTCTATGGTCATGGTTAAGTAAAGATGATTGAATTTTTAAAAATTAAATTTTATTTCAACGACTCCCACTCCATATTTAAATTCAGAATTATTAACGTTCTTATCACTCATTAACGAGCCTATTTTTTTAACTTTACTTTTTCTTTCCATAAAATGCAAAGTGCAAGCCCATCAAACCGTTCCAGAAAACATAAAAGGCAGCAGATATTTTAACACAACAAACACCAAAATGAGGGAAATCAACCATATAAAAGGAGTAACACTCAACTTCTTAAATGTCTGAAATCGAAGATTTCTACATTAACACTGGTCGCTTATCAGCAGTGCTCCCTTTGGCTTCTTCAGTATCTGAAGATGGATCCTTTTTGTCTGCTGCTCTGTGACTTACTTGCGGATCTCTTCTTCGTTTTTAAATTGTAATCTGCAGCAAATGTTTTGTTTTCATCAATGACTTTGCTTGCTAATAACCATTGAAGGAACTAAGGTATGTTCCATGAATGCCTTAAAGTTAACATATGAATTAATTTAGCGTCTGTACATTACAAAACTTTACAACTATTCTCCATAAGCATACATGAATGGTGAACACAAAATCAACAACATATGTTTATGAAAAAAAAATAATTATTACTATTAGCCTCTGAGTTAAGTTGGTAACCATTTGTTATCAAAGTGGAAAGGGAAGAAATAGTAAGATCATCATTAAAATTCTAAATTATTTATGACTGAATTTTTTTTAAGTACTCGCTCGGATTATTTGATTAATTTAAAATTGAGGTAAAGGATAAAAATGATATTTTTCTGATCAAGTTGATAATTTTGAAGATTAAACTCAGTGCTACTAGCTCTCGATTTTTTAATTTGGAGCACAAACCTATTAATTATCTATATCAATCGAACTTAATTATTTAGATCAAATTTGATGAGCGGTATGTGGACATATTTCTCTTCTTTTTAGAGTAGTCGGGTAAAAAAAGTTACAAGTATTATCTTTTTGAATAATAATTAATGTTTATTATTTATTTAACATAACTATTTTATAAAAAACATTTTTATAATCTTGCGAATAATATATTACGATTGATTTTGGATAAAAAATCAATTTTAATTCATGAGATGAACCTAATCTATTATTTTCGTTTCTTTCTGTGGGCTGGGCCGGAACCGGCCCACTAATGAAACAATAAGCAGTGAGCACTCGGATGCCTAACAAGAGATTCCGCGAGCTCGGCTACCACCACCTCGTCTCCGCCTCGCCGCCGAATGCTTGGAAGCCTTGCTGCCGATTTCACCCTATTTTGTACACATCTCTGCCGCGCGAAGGTCCAATCATCTCGCTCCGGCGATGGCGGCGGACGTTGCTACGATGGCCAAGATCCAGGACATGGCCCAAGCACTCGACATCGATGTCTCCACGATCGACTTGGACGCCATCCAACTCCCTCCCGGCGAAGATTTTGGCATCAGAAGGTAACAATAGTGTTCTTTTTGTCTCAAAGGTTGAATTTGTTTTCTTATCTTTCCAATTTTTTGTTGTTTGGTTCGATTTGTTTGTTCTTTCTGCAGTGATGACGATGAGGAATTGTTCCACGAGGAGCCTTTGGAGTTCGAGGAGGACAAGTTCAGTAATGTGGTTGTCGTCGATAATTTGCCGGTGGTGCCGCCGGAGAAGTTTGAGAAGCTCGAAGGCGTGGTTCGAAAGATATACGGCCAGATTGGGGCCATCAAAGATGGAGGGCTTTGGATGCCGGTGAATCCTGAGACGCAGAAGACGCTGGGATATTGCTTCATTGAGTATAACACACCTCAGGTGATTTGGCTTGAGTTGGCATGCATTCTTTTTTCTTGAAATGTTGGGTACTTGATGTTTGTGTCATATGTATTTTGTGTTCTGTGTCAGGAAGCAGAAGTTGCGAGGGAGAAGACCAATGGATATAAATTGGATAAATCACACATATTTTCAGTTAATTTGTTCGACGATTTTGATAAGTACATGAAGGTTCCTGATGAATGGACACCCGCAGAAATTAAGCCCTACACACCTGGGGTATGAATTTGGCTCATCATGTTGATATTTGATTGTTGATGATGCCGACTTTAAACTAGAAACTAAAAATTAGATGTCAGATAAGTAGGACTTGCTAACTCGACTGTGGTTCAATTTTTTACACTTTGCTGTTTGTAATTTTGAACACTCTAAATTACTATGGGAATCTGATAATATTGTATTCCTCTTGAAGAAATCAGGTAGATATTGTCTTCTATGATTGGAATTGAAACTTGTAAGTTCTAATTTCTAACTATTTGACACCACCCAGTTGCATGAACGAAAGTTGGCTAAAAAGTGTGAGGGGTCACTAATGTTTGGTAAAAGTATGATGTAGGTCACTAATGTTTGGTTTTCAAATTGTAGGTCACTCAATTTTAGTTTTATTCATATTTAGATCATCCATCATACTTGAATATTAATTTTGCCACATGTCACTTATGTGGCATGTGATGGTCATCTATGTGGCATATGACACATCATTTCACTTTAAATAATATTTTATAATTTAATTTTATTATTAATTATTTACCCTTTTAAGCTTAAATGGTGAGAACTCAAGAGCTTTTTATGATTTGACGATGTGAAAATTTATTTTTCGGAGTGTCACGAACAAAAAAAAAATTGAGTATAATGGTAAATTAGTACTAATAAAATTAAATTATATTTTTTTTTATTTTTAAGTGAGTTGATGTATAAATTAATATTTCAATATGATGGATGATCTAAATATGAATAAAACTAAAGTTGAGTGACCTACAATTTGAAAACCAAACATTAGTAATCTACATCATACTTTTACCAAACATTAGTGACCCATCACACTTTTTAGCCACGAAAGTTCTATGGATATGTTTTGCTTCTTCATTTCTCAAACAAAATGGATCCAAACTTGTAAAGGCTAAAGTCTAAACTATGATTCAAGGTCTATGTTTCTTTACCTGGGAACGCAAAGGAGTAGCAACATGAGTACAGACCATCCTTTCCTCTCTCTGTCTCAAAAAAGAAAAAAAAAAGAGTAGATACTTTTCTTGCCATTCAACTGATTCCTTAGTATTCAAAGAGGACAAAGGCGCTCCCCTTCCGTTAGTCTGATGGGTCGCCGGGGATGGAGGCGTCTGGCGTTGAGGCATGACGGTCTGCATCATAGCCGGTTAATGGTCATATCAGGGAAAAATAGTGGCAAACAGAGTACAAACAATTCTTTTCATTTGAGTGATTTCGTATTCGAAGGTTTGTCATATCAGCAATTTGGAGAAAAACTGCAAGTTCAGGTGAAACCAGAATAAGGGCAAACCCAGAATGCAGGATTCTTAGCATATCAGCTATGGTAGTTTGTTAATCAAATGTTCAGAAATTAGAACCAAAGGGTATATCATTATTATAGTTTACAATGCCCCATAAATGGTGTATTGGCTTCTTGTATTATATACTTTGTAGGCTTTTGTATAGATGTGTACTGTGGGTTCCTCATTATTGTTGCAGTAACAAAATGCCTTTGTTGTGTACACTACTGTGACTAGCATACTTCCAAATTTATCATGCTGGAAGCTTTTACATTGAGCTTTTGAATAGCTGAACTCATTTTTCGATTTGTGCTGGGATTACTTATCTTCTATAGCTTTTGCTGGTTGATGATATCTCTATTCGGTACTTTTCTTTTCTCTATTACAGGAGAATCTACAGCAGTGGCTTACTGATGAGAAGGCTAGGGATCAGTTTGTGATCCGAGCAGGTTCTCATACTGAGGTTTTCTGGAATGATGCTAGACAAACGATACCAGAAATTGTTTATCGTCGACAGGTAAGGCATTCTTTTTTTGGGTGAAAACATCTTTTATTTAGGTTCCTCATATAAGCAAGTTAGGATAAAAAAAAGTTAATTTGGTATTATAAATTATTTTAACTAGAAAATTGCAACGGAATCAATTAATAACTTTCCGCTTGTTATCACATATCTTGTATAACGCTGCATAGAAATCACATTTTGTGTTGAAGACTGACTTATTCCACCCACCCACCCCCCAC